>JANAVB010042875.1:0-307500 GCA_029216955.1 Iris pallida
CATCACCCACCTGGCCTTCGCAGACGACTTACTTATTTTCTCGTCCGGGGATGAAGGATCAATGCAGGTGGTTCACAATACCCTCACGAGGTACTCTAGATGTTTCGGCCAGAAGATCAACCACTCCAAGAGCGTTATCTATGCCCACAAGAACACAAACAGAGAGCACGCCAACAAACTCTCCGAGTTAACATCCTTTACGGTTGCTAAGCCCCCGTTCACCTATCTCGGGTGCCCTTTAGTGTACGGGAAGTCCAACGTCAGCATATTCCTGGACTTGACCACCAGAATCAGGAAGAAACTGGATGGGTGGCATAATGCCACTTTATTCCCAGGTGGTAAGATGATCCTTATCAATCACGTGCTTTCCTCCATCCCCATCCACACCCTAGCTACGTGTTCGCGGCCTATTAAGGTTCTTTCCTCGATCGAACAGATCTTTTGCAATTTCTTCTAGGGGCATAGCAACGGCCAAGATAAGCATCACTGGGCCAGCTGGGAATCTATGGCCCTCCCGACCGACGAGGGGGGTTTGGGTTTCCCCAAACTCCCTCACATTGTTAAAGAATTCTCGATGAAATAGTGGTGGAACCTCCGCACGAGCAACAACTTATGGAGCAGGTTCTTGAAAGCTAGATACTTCAAACACATCCACCCCTCGATGGCTATTTCCAACTGCAGATCCTCAGCGGCCTGACGTCGCATCCTTATCGGTCGTGACCTTGCTGAACCTGCGATGAGACTTCAGCTGAGAGCAGGCGATTCGAACCCATTCCTTGAGAGATAGGTTGGAGACAGCATGATCCCGAGTCTCACCGAGACCCCGAGAGATTGTAGGATCAGAGACCTGTGGGACCCTACCACCGACGACTAGAACTGGGCCCAGATTCGTGAGTGGTCCGGTATCAATGCGACGGATAGCATCCGTGAGCGCGGATTATGTATCGACAGCGATGCAGATGTGTTAAGATGGACCCTCGAGGCGTCCGGGGCATTCTCAGTGAGATCGGCAAGAACCGCTATCCGGAACACCGGTCGGCCGTACATCCCTATGGCACACTACTGGCATTCCTGCATCCCCAAGAAGTGGTCCTTCCTATTGTGGAGAGTTCTTAATAAGAGACTGTCGACAGACGACATACTTAACACCATCGGGATTAGCTTAGCATCAACTTGCTCGTGCTGTTCCGCTCGCAAGACGGAGACTATCGATCACATATTCCGTCAGGGGGAGCTGCCAGACAGGACGTGGACTACCCTTAACCAGCTTTTCAGCATGGAGCAGGGCGGCGGACGCTTCCACGATCATCTGGCTTCATGGGGTTCTGCTTCCCACGGCCACCAGATCGTCGCAGCGGCTGCCACTTAGGTCATTTGGAAGAATCGCAACAAAGCGAGATACGAAGGTCACCAATACTCGGCGAACCAGCTCTTTCGGGAAATAGCCCGACAATGTCGTAAGCGGAGCACCCTGTGTTCCCACAGTCCGAGAGCATTTTGGTCGGTGCTACCCCGATAGCCCCGGATGATAGATTCGCCCTTCTTCCTCCTTCTTTTTGTGGTATACCTGTATAGGCTTCGGCATTTTGCGCCTTGTATAAGGTTCGTCTGCGATCTTTGTGCCATCTTTAATAAATTGAGGGGGTTTTCCTATATATATATATATATATATATATATATATATATATAGTACTAAGCCCATAAATCAACTTAATATATAGGCCCAATACTAACATTCTATTGGCCCGGAAGCCCAATCCAAAAACCAAAATTAAGACCTAAACTTAAAGGCTGTTCTACCAACATAAACAAAATACTAATAATAATAACAACAATAATATACTACATATTATACAAAGTATATGTATACCGATATTATTATATTAATAATAGAACTTTACACAATTAACAAACCCGCCGTTTCCATCATTTACCTAATTATTATTCTCTAATACAATAATAAATTTTTAATAATATAATAACAATATGTTACTCTTCTGAAATCGTGTGAGAGAAAAGCATAGGGAAAATCAAGAGAGGGGAAGAGCAAGCAGAGGGCGACAGAGCGGAAGAGCAGGAGATTAGAAAAAACTCACCGAGCCTCGACGATGAGCTACCGGTGCTGTGCTCGACAGGACGGCGCATGGACGGCACAGCTGCTGCTGCAGGGAGACATTTTCCCGCGCGTGGACGAGCGTGCTTCGAGGAACGATGGGACCGGCTGGTGCGGGCAGAGGAGAACCACGCTCACGCGGCTCGATTGGTGGAGCTCGGGGGCGGCAGCTCAGATCTGGAGTGCAGGCGGCATAGCGTCCAACGTGGAGGCACGGACACAACAGTGTGCGGTGATGCAGTTCGTTGCAGCGGTGCTCCGGCTGTGAGGGGTGGCTTGATCCCCAAGGCTTGGCCAGAGGCGACGTGGTGTAGTACTTCGGCGGGGGTGTAGAAGCATGAAAAATATGGGGTTCATACGGATTATAAATTGCCGCATAGATACTTTAGGCCAAACAGGTCCACATAAAGGAAAGCCGCATGACTAGTTCAATGACATATGCGGCCCGTCGACAACCAGCTGTAGAAGGAAGACATGCGGCCAAGAGGAGGAATTCGTCTGATAAAGCTGACAAGTCCTTAAAAAACTGACAAAAAAATGACAGCTCCGACACTTCGACAAAAAGATAAGACATGAGACGTCGCCCAAAAGCAGGGTTCGTACGCTTTCATGTGGCCAAAAGGAGTGTCATCTAAGCCGCATGAACCTTATGTGGCTGAGACATATGCGGCCCCAAAATCTCCAAACTTCATGCAGCCAAGAGTAACTGTGATCCAAGCCGCATGAGCTTTATGCGGCCAAAATATAGAATCTATGCGGCTTAAATCCTTAAGCTATGTCTGGACTAAGGAAGTTTACGACTTAAGCCTCATGAGGCTCATGCGGCCCCACATGGTCGAAAACTGAGAGATCTATACGGCTAAAAAAGTGATTCCTACGACTGGATGCGTGGCAATCTGACCAAGTCCAAAACTACCAAGATTTGCTGTAACAAAATCCTAACAAATCGACAGATGGCAGCCAAAGAGCGGATCTTCGCGTGCCAATCAGCCACGTGGCAACAGGCCATCTATGCGGCTCAACATACATTCTATTATAAATAGCAGGGTGCTACACCCCTACAAAAGGCTGGCAACGTTCAAGAAAGCAATTTCTTCAAGATCTAAAGACTGCGTCAGATAGTCCACGGAGTAAGGCAGCATTGATAGCACTTTTCCGAGCCTCCACCGTCACCCCCCAGAATCAAAACTAAACAATTGTACTTAGATTGTTTCCTAGGATTTCTTTCTAGGCTTTTTTTGTATAAGCGAGTTTGCAATCAATTTCAGTATTTTGTAATACCTGTCTTTGATTTTTTTATGGCAAACACGATGGCGACTATGCTAGGGATGTCCTTCTCTTCTGATGAGAAGCTGGTGACGCAATCTGACATGTCCAAGATTGGCTCTACACAGCAAATGTCACGACCCGCACCCTAGAGTAAGGGCACGAGACGTGGGTACGTCCAGCCTACGCCGCAGTGTCGGCGGTAGAATGCTGTCCTAGGTCACAACATCTAACAATGTATCTATAACAGTTTATACTCCCCGAATGGGGGTGACATAGCAGTAATAAACTCAATCACAACTAAGGAAGAGATAGCACGATATGAAATAGAACTCAAGAAAATAAATAGATGACAAGTAGTCTAAGATAATCCCAGCAATATCCAGAAGCACATGGTCTCAGATACAGAATGAAAGAATATATACAACTCTGAACTCCAAATAAAGTCTAGCTAAAACATGCCTCAAGACTACATAAAAGATGATAAGCCTAACTAATCTAGTCTAGGCAATCGGGATGATATCCTCAGCTAGAGCAGGGTCCTCCTGAGGGTCCAGCTCGCAGGTGTCATCTAAGGCTGCCCCGTAGTAAGTATCCAGACCAGCCTCCTCCTCGTCCTTTGTAATATTTTCAACAAGTCCAGTCAGGACAGGAGCGAGTATAGTACATCTCAACAGTTCATAGCAGGTTAGAAGATATAATCATGCAGTAAAGTAAGATACAAGTACTGAAAGAAGTGCAGTATGTAAACAGAGAGAGAAAGCTGTAATAGAAATATCTACTATAAATAGAGAACTAACATGTGGCTAGTGAGTCAGAGTACAATATAGACATATAAATGGCATAGGAGATTCTGATACTACACTATGGAAGAGATTCTGATACTACAGTACTTGGATAGTATTCACATGTCTATTTCTACTCCCCCGTACCCCCAATCAGTACACAAGGATCCAACCAAGTTATGTTATGATTCCACGCAAAGCCCCCGAAGGGTGGTACATAGAAGTCCCAAAAATAGAGATTCTAGGAGATTCTAGGATACCCAGTGAATGGGATAAGAGATTCTAGGAGACTCTGTGATCATAAGAGTATATGTCACAAGTGATCGAAGAACCTGTGAAGCATAGTGATACGACATGTAAGTAAAACGCACAGAATATGTAGTACTCGATGCTCTCTAAGGATAACATCTCAAGGAGGGATCATATAGTACCAATCCGTGTGACCAACATGACAGTACGAGTAAAGTAATCTACTGCAGGAAATAATTCTAAGCAGGATATGAAATGATCAGAGAATGTACTCGCCTGGTATCTGAGTGTCCACTGTAAAAGTACTGTTCGAGGAGTGGTGTCTGGCTCCTAATCAGAACAGCACAAGTCACAACAAGTCCAGAATAGTATAATGAAGTCCTACTATGCATTCTACATGAATCTAGGTCAAACTAGGCCATAGTCAACCCTCGGTCAACTCTGGTCAACCCTAGAAGTCAAACTAGGTCAACTATGGTCAAACTAGGCCTAACAAGACTAAGTTAGCCTAAACTAGGTTTAGCAATCTTGCTAAACCCTAACAAGCCTATAATAGTCTATCAAGACTTATACCCAACCATGCTAGCCTGTAGTAAGTACTTACATACCACAAGGCCAACACAAGCTATTTACATTCAACTTAACATATATATACACACATATTGTATATAGGGCATACATTAGATATTTAGGCATAATACAACACATTACATATATTTACATATACATTACATACATTTGTATACATACTATACATAACCTATATTTAGAAGACTAGGAAATATAAATATATAGAGAGAAAGAGAGACAAAGACTGTGTGTGTGGGTGTGTAATTGGGTAGGCAAGTGTGTATGTATGTGAGGGAAGCAATGTGGGAGTGATGTGTAAAAGAGGAACATGTGTGTGTAGGAACCCTAGAGGGGGGTGAATAGGGTCAAGCTAACTAATCAAGCACTTAGCACAAGCTAATAGGCAATTTAAAAATATAAGTGCAAGAGAAGAAGCAAACACAATACCGACACCCGATATATCCTGGTATCCTCCTAAGAGGCAGTCCAGTCCCGGAACTCTCTCCGGCTTTAATCCACTATTTGAGCAAATAGTTACACACGAGTTTGGATCCGAAGAACTCGCCAACTTCTTACACAAGAGCTTTAATCCGAAGGGCTCTCCGACTTCAACCGAGAGTTTGGATACGAAGACTCCCCAACTTCAACCGAGAGTTTGGATACGAAGACTCTCCAACTTCAACCCTTCACAATAGGTTTTGATCTCCTTATATAATAGGATGAAGATCTCACTTTTCAACTCAATAACTCTAACACAATTTGTAGATGACAAATGAAGGCTTTGTAGAGTTGTATGTGGATAAGCTTTGGTGGTTTAAAAATTTTTAGGCTCAAAGCATCAACCTTGAATGAAGGGGTTCAAGGCTATTTATAACCAAAGTTTGAAAAGAAGCCAAAGGCAACTTTTCAGTCACGAACCGGCATACCGCCGGTATGATCCGGCATACCGACGGTATACCGGTCTGGGATTGCAACGGCTAGAAATATAGCCGTTGGGATCATTAACGGCTGGAAATCCGACTGTTGGAATTTCAACATTTCAGAAGCGGTATACCGTCGGTATGGACCGGTATGCCGGCGGTATGCCGGTTTTGCAAACAGAAACTTTCTGTGAACAAAAACCGGTATACCGTCGGTATACGTCGGTATACCGTCGGTATGCCGTTTTCCACCAAAAATGATCCTGGGTTTATTTCTGCCCTAGCTTTCGATTTTGCCATCCATTTTTTGTGTTTACAATTATTCCTAAGACTCATTACAGACTCCAGATATACTTAGGCAGGTGCAGGCTTCTTCAGAGTCATGAAATGATGATGGCATGGCTTGGCTTCTTCCTTTGATAGGTGCTGGCTTTTTCCCTTGCCGGCATATGTCCAAAGAAATGTCGTCGAATGCGTGGCTCCAGAGATGTCGTCGGGTGGTTCAGAGAAATCTTGTGGGATCCGTCGTCTTTGGTCCACCATGATTTCTTCATTGCATATGTCCATATTGATCTTGCTTATTGCTTTTCTGCATGTACATGTTAGACGAACAAAGCAATATACATAGTAGCAAGTATGATAAGTTTAATGCACATTAGGACAATGCTGAGTTTAAGTAAGTGCTAAGGTGATAGCATAAATGTTAGTGATATCATAATGATTAAACTTAATTGAATGACCACAATCAAAAACATAGTTTTGATTTTGGCAACCCGATTAAATTTAAGATAGATAAGCTCATATCACTAAAATGTAAACCAATAGGCACATATCACCAAAGGTATAAGTATAAGTAGAAATGCTATAGCGATAGTATAAAGATTAGTGATAATGAAATGCTAAACTTAACATATTAACCATATTCAAAAATATGATACAATTATTGGGCCAACAGTGTGTGTGTTGAACAGTAAAGTAAATTTTAGAAAACAGTATGGGGACAGAGTGTGTGATACTAGAGAGTGAATAAGTCATGTGAGGGTGTGTGATAAATGGTGTGTTGAGTAGGTGACTGTGTATACATGTAAGAGAGAGTGAGTGAAAACTTGAGAGAAATGTGTGTGTGGTATAATCCTCAGGTTTCAGTCAAGCAAACAGTTAATACATGTAAGCCCCAATATACTCATGAATCTCAGATCAAAATAGTGTGAAACAGTAAACTAATGAAAAGGAAGAAAATCAGTCTACTCTTATCAGTCTATTCATCATGGGAAACACCCAACATCATACTCAGGTTTAAGTCTATTCTCAGGTTCAGCCACAAAACAAAATCCCAGTTTCAGACAATTCTAACAGTCCATACTCCTACAACAATTTGTTAAACCTATTCACATCACATGTTTTAGTCCATACCAAACTCAGATTTCAGATTTGAAGAGCAGAGTTAAACTAAGGTTCAGTTTTAACAAGTGTGTGGATGGTGTTAAACTCAGATTTTAGTCATAATAAATAGGTAACAGTGATGTTGCTGTGTTCAACATGTGTAGAAAAAACTGTGTGAGGGTTCATGTGTATACATGAATGCACATGTGTGTTCCACTTGTGTGTATACAAGAGTGTCTTAGGCTCAGTTCATGTAAACCCCAAGTCAGTACACAAAATCAACCCAAATACTAAATATGAAGTCCTGATCTCAGGTTTCATCTCAACACCATTTCAGGTTTCATAAAAAAACAGTTAAACAATTGAATGAATCCACACACTAGCAAAAATCCTATTCTCACAAACAAGAGCCTAAAATCGTATGTAAAAGCTTAGTTTATATGAAAAGTAACATGTAGGAAACATCAATAGTTGAGAAACACATAATTTAACAGGGAATAAAGGTATTGGGAAAAACTGAAATAAAAACAGTATCAATATGTATCAGTGAAAACTCAAAAGTCCATGCTCGAGACCAAAATCCTAAATAAAACCTAAGCTAGCATGGAAACTGATTCTAACACATAATATGCATAATAGTTGGGAACTAATTAACAATTAAAAACATTATTTAAAGCATTTAAAATAGTTTACACAGGAACACAATATACGAACACTAAAAACACACAGTGCACGACACGTGCACTATCGATTTCCACCCTTGACACGACACGGGGACACGTGGGACTTGACACACGGGGTTTCAGTCATGTCCCCATGCTACGTGTCAAGTTTCACGTGTCCTAGAGGCGTGTCGTGTCCGCTACAGGCCCCGAGTAGCAGGGGAACACTGTAGCCCGCGAGCGAGCGTGTGCACGCGCGTGTCCACTCCACAAATACGACACAAGCAGACTCTAAAATCACCACAGAAGATTAACAATCAATAAGCAATGATAAAACAAAATTTTCTATTTAAAAATAATGCACAAACGAGATCGAAATGCCCTTTGGGGCATTTCGTCAAACACTTAACCCTAGCTCCGATACATGTCCAAAACGGACACGAAACCTAGGATACCTGACACAAAACCTATACTGATACTTAGGGGACTCCTAGGGCTCCCAAATGATGAAGACCAATAGAAATTTCATGGAGTGTAGAGAAAGTTACCTAAGCTTGAACTTCTCAAGAAAACTCCTCTTTCAATGGCTCTCATCTTGATGTCCCAATCCACTAAAATCACCTCAAATTGAAATGGAACATTAATGACAGAAAGAATGGGTAGATTAGAACCTAAAGGAAAAGATTTCAATGGAAAAGGAATAGGAATGGAATTTTAGAAATTTATTGAATAGGAACAAACCTTGTTTTTCTAACTTGAGCTTTCCTAAGAAGGAGGCAACCCTAGATTTTAGGAGAGTATAAATATGGTGGTGATCCCAATGAGGATAGGGTGGCCGGCTACATCTCCTAGGGATTAGGGTTTGGTAGTTGTTTGGGCTTTGGGCCAAGTTACGAAGGCTATGGCTAAGTTATTTTATTAATAAGGACTCTAAATCATAAGCCATGACTTATGACTTTCTAATTTCTATTACTAATTAGGTTCTAATGACCAAACCAAAGATTAGGCTAGGTTAGACTAGAGTCATATATCCTCACCAAACTCATACTAACTAGGGTTAGCTCCTAGGTTGGTCTACAAGGGTCAACACTAGTCAAAGTCAACCTAGTCCAAACAATTCCAAAATAATTCCTAAAAATTCCCAAAATTTCTAATAAATTCTAATAAATTTAAATTATCCCAAAAATGAAAAAATACCCTCACACTAGAAATATGGTAGTGACAAATCTACCCTCCTTAAAAGAATTTCGTTCTCGAAATTGAAAGGCGAAATACAACTGATGAGAAAGATAGAAAGCATACCTCACGGTCCAAAAAGATAAGGGTAGCGCTCGCGCATCTCATCCTCCCACTCCCAGGTAGACTCTCCTGAAGAATAATGCCTCCATGCGACGCGCACCAAGGGTATCACCTGGTTCTTCAGAACCTTCTTCCGTCGATCCAGAATCTCCACTGGCTGCTCTGGATAGCTGAGAGAAGGCCCAACCTCTATCTCTGAATGATCGAGCACATAGCTAGGGTCAGCCACACACCGTCTCAACTATGATACATGAAATACGTTGCAGATCCCCACTAGTACAGGCGGCAAGTCTAGCCTGTATGCAACGTCACCGACTCTCCCGCTGATAACGAAAGGGCCGATGAAGCGCGGGCTAAGCTTTCCGCCTCCACCAAAACGTATCGTACCACGAGTCGAAGATATCCTCAAAAAAACCTGGTCTCCGATCTAATCACAAGCAAGGTCTCAATTAATTATAATAAACAAACATGATCAGAAATCACAAACAAACAAACCTAAATCTAATCCTACTCTAATCTGTACCTCGAACTCCAATGGCCTCCGGTGGCTATCGACCCAGTGCCGATGTCTGTCCTGCGCCACGCGGAGTCTGTCCCTGATGAACTTCACCTTCTCGGCTACATCAACAACCATCTCTGGCCCCAGTAAAGCTCGCTCACCAACATCATCCCAGGATAAGGGTGTACGGCACCTACGCCCATACAGAGCCTCGAAAGGTGACATCTCAATGCTGGCCTGGAAACTATTGTTGTAGGCAAACTCCACCAAATAAAGATGATCCTCTCAGGAACCTCCAAAGTCTAGGACGCACGTCCGCAGCATATCCTCAAGTGTCTGAATAGTCCGCTCTGACTGTCCGTCCGTCTAGGGGTGGCATGCAGTACTGAACTTGAGCTGAGTGCCTAACTGGTCTGCAGACTCCTCCAAAAGTGGGAAGTAAAATGGCTATCCCGATCTGAAACGATGCTGACTGGAACCCCGTGAATCTTGACTATCTGTCGTATATACATCTCCGCCAGCCTCTCTGTAGACGTATCCACCTTGAATGGCAAGAAGTGGGCCGATTTGGTCAACCTGTCAACGATGACCCAAATCGCGTCTTTCCCTCCTGGAGTACGCGGCAATCCTGATACGAAGTCCATAGATATATGCTCCTATTTCCACTCAGGAATGGGCAGCGGCTGCAACAATCCACCGGGCCTCTGTCTCTCTGCCTTGACCTGCTGACAGACCAAACACCTAGCCACGAAGCGAGCCACCTTCCGCTTCATCCCTGACCACCAATTATGCTCCCTCAGATCTCGGTACATCTTGTTGGCACCCGGGTGTATAGAGTACTGAGATCTGTGGGCCTCCTGCATAACCTGCTTCCTGAGATCTCCGCTGGGCACACATAATCTGGAACCATGCCTCAAGGCACCATCCTCTGTAAGAGAAAACTTGCCCTCCAGCAATCCTGCTCGAACCTGCTCTCGGAGACACCGCAGAGCAACGTCCTCAAACTGTCCCGACTTGATCCTCTCCACTAAGTCTGACTGAATCTGCATCCCCCATAGCTGTATCTGCACTCCGGACATGATCACCTCAATCCCAAGGCTCTCCAAGTCGGTAAGCAAATGCCGATCCATGGTCAAACACATGGATGTCGGATACCTACTCAAGGCATCGGCAACCACGTTGGCCTTTCCCGGGTGATACTGAAGTAGGATGTCAAAATCCTTCATCAACTCTAACCATCTGCGCTGTCTCATATTCAACTCCTTCTGAGTGAACACATACTTTAAGCTCTTGTGATCTGTGAAGATCTCTACCCTCTCACCATACAGATAATGCTTCCACAGCTTCAGAGCAAATATCACTGCAGCCAGCTCCAGGTCATGGGTAGGGTAGTTCTTCTCATGGGGACGTAATTGTCTGGAAGCATAGGCAATTACCTTCCTATGCTGCTGCAAGATGCAACCCAGCCCCTTCCCTGAAGTATCACTATAAATAGTGAAACCACCTGATCCTGAAGGCAATGTCAGAATCGGAGCTGTCGTAAGCCGCTTTTTCAACTTATCAAAAGCTGTCTGACACTCATCTGACCAAACGAACTCAGCATCCTTCC
Organism: Iris pallida; assembly: GCA_029216955.1. Classification (NCBI taxonomy): domain Eukaryota; kingdom Viridiplantae; phylum Streptophyta; class Magnoliopsida; order Asparagales; family Iridaceae; genus Iris; species Iris pallida. The sequence continues at coordinate 11,356 of JANAVB010042875.1, forward strand.
GGGTCAACCGAGTCAACGGCTCTGCAACCCGGAAGAAATCCTGCATAAATCTCCGATAATATCCTGCCAGCCCCAGGAAACTCCTGATCTTTGCAACTGATGTCGGCGCTATCCATGCCTTAACTGCTACAATCTTCTTGGGATCAACTGAGATACCATCTCCGGTCACCACATGCCACAAGAAGTCCACCCGATCCAAGAAGAACTCACACTTGGAGAGCTTTCCGTAAAGTTGTTCCTTCTTGAGAGTCTCCAGCACGATCCTCAAATGCTCCTCGTGCTCCTCCTCAGTCTTGGAATATACCAAGATGTCGTCAATAAACACCACCACGAACTGATCCAGATACTGGTGGAACACCTTGTTCATAAGGTTCATAACACTGCTGGTGCATTGGTTAGCCCAAACGGCATAACCAAAAACTCAAACTGCCCGTACCGTGTCCTGAAAGCGGTCTTGGGAATATCCTCCCTCTTCACCTTCACCTGGTGATATCCCGACTCAGATCAATCTTGGAAAATACCCGAGCTCCGCTCAACTGGTCAAGTAGATCGTCGATCCGCGGTAGTGGGTATTTGTTTTTTATCGTGAGGTTGTTGAGTGCCCTGTAGTCAATACACATGCGTACTGACCCATCATTCTTCAGCACGAACAATACTGGTGCACCCTATGGCGACGAACTCGAGCGGATGAAGCCCTTGTACTGTAGCTCATCCACTTGCTTCTTCAGCTCCACCAGCTCGCTGTTGTTCACCCGATAGACATGCTGAGAGATGGGTTCCGCTCCTGGAACCAAGTCTATCGAGAACTCTATGTCCCTGTCTGGTGGCAGTCCCGGCAACTCCTCTGGGAAAACATCCATATACTCTCCTATCAAGGGGTGTGGAATCGTCTGCTCCTCGACCGAGACTCCACAGTAGACTCCGCTGCTCTGCTCTGCCTGACATCTGGAGTACTCGAACTCTGGCTCCCCCGGTGCTCTGAAAAGAACTCTACCCCCTCTGCAATCAATACTGGCATGGTGCCTTCTCAACTAATCCATGCCTAGTACTATATCGTAGTTCGGCAATGGCATTACGAGCAGGCTCACCTCCAACTCACGGCCTTCCAAAACTACTCTCCGACCCTTACAAACATCACTCACGAGGATAATGCCACCCCGATCGTGATCTTGTAAGTCCTAGGCAACGATTCAGTTATGATACCGTATCTAATCGCAAAAGATACTGATATGAAGCTATGCGAAGCACCGGAATCGAATAATGCAAATACTGGACTGGAGTCGAGTAGAATCGAACCTACAATCAGCTCTCCTATCACCTCTGCATCTTCAGCTGCCATGGCAAAAGCTCGCCCCTGCTGGCCTTCCCTGGCCTGCTGCTGGTGCTGGACGAACCTCTGCCACTGCGTCGGCATGGCTGGTCCCCTCTGCTGGAGCTCTGACTGCTGCTCCCTGGGCTGCTCGTCCCATGCGGCACTCCCTCATCTGGTGGTCTGCTGAGCCACACACTAGGCACTGGCCTAGCCTCTTCCGGCACCCATTGAAGGTGTGCCCAAGCTTCTTGCAGTAGGCACAAGTATCACCCTGTCTCTGACCCTGCTGGTGCTGTCTCGGCTGCTACTGCTGATGGACTGGCCTCTGCTGAATCAGCTGCGGCTGAAACTGCCTCAGCTGCTGATGCTGAAAGTGGGGCCTCTTGGCCTGTCCCTTGCTGCTACTGCTGCCTCCAACTGGGTCTCTCCCCCTCTTGAGCCTAAGCTCAAGATCATTCTCTGCTAGCAAGGCCCCCGTCAAGATCTCCTCGAACGTAGCATCCCGGTTGCCCTTGGTCAAGGACTTGACCTCCTTGACTAGACCCTTCCGGAATCTCTGGGCCTTCGCCGTCTCGCTCAAGCCCTCCACAAACCTGCCGAGGCGGCCGAACTCCCCGGCGTACTCCTCCACTGAGAGTCTCCCCTGGACCAGGCTCTCGAACTGCGACTCCAAGGCTCTGAGTGCTGAATCTGGGAAGACCTTCTTCTTGAAGAAGCCCTTGAACTGCTCCCAAGTCTGCCCCGGTACCCCCACCCTGGGGTCTGACTGATACCAGGTGCGAGCAAGATCCCGCATTCGGCTAACTGCGGCGTCGATCTGAAGATCTGCTGGAATCCTGGCCAAGCGAAAGATCTCCTCTATATGCTCGATCCACTCATCGGCATATAGGATCCCCTCTGTCCCCAGAAAGTCTCTGGGATCATCTTCTAAAACTGCTCTATCCCCGGTGTCCTCGGCTGCTGCACCACTGGTCGAGCTGCGGCTGTCGTGACGGCCAACTCCATACCCCTGTCCTGTCGAGCCTGCTTCCTGTCCATGAACTGCTGGAAATACATAAACATCTACGCTGCGTCCACGTATCCTGGAGGCGACGGCTGCTGGAAAGGATCCTCTGGAATATCCGGGTCCTGCCTCCGAGCCGGTGGAGGCATACCCCCTGCTGCTACTGCCGAGGTCTCAATACGAGCAGAGGTGGCAGGAGCTGCAGTCCCCTGGCCTCGCCGTACAGGCTGAAAGGTAGCAGTCCCCTCTATAGCATCCTCATGAATGGCACACTGCGATCGAGTCTCTACCATCCTGAAGATAGACAAACAAGAATATCAATTTCTGAGAAAGAAGCGAAATAACCAAGGCGGATAATTATAATTCAAAGGATCAGCTGACAAAAAGGATTTAGATGGCAATAAAAGAAATTTTCCTAAAGTGATTGAGTACCTTAAAATTAATGTCCTATATCCTACTGCAGGCTGTAGTGATACTCTAATTCGAATACCACTAAACTTTTAGTCTAGACCTGCATGGGCCACCACTAAAAACAAATGCTTGTGGTTTGTTTCGACCAACAAACCTTCGAAGAAATGCTCTCTGAAGGGAGCGCCTGCCCGTCTCAGAAGCGAGCCAACTTAAAGAGGACTCGCAGGACGTCGGCACGCAAAATTGTTGCCCCCGAACAAGTTCTCGAAAGCTCCTTCTCCAGCCCAAGACGGTGACCAAAACTCTCCAAATGCTTTGCTTCCGACCGCGGAGGACCGCACTGTCTCCAAATCTAGTAGAGGAAAACACTACGATACTGATTTTTGGAGGCACAAGGGAAATCTATACGGACAAAGAAGAAGCCGCATAGAGGAGATCGACAGTCGGTCCATGCGACAGTCGATTCTGGCTGCAGGTAGACAATTCATGCGGCAACCAACTCTGGCCGCATGAAGATGGTCCATGCGTGTAACGCTCCAGTCCCAAAATACGTAAGACTAGAACGTAATCATGCCAGCTGTATACATACGAAGTATATAGACCATCGTATGTATACATAAGCTGTAAATGTAGAAAGCCAAGACACTAAATCTCATCCATGAAATAAATAATGATATAAAAACAATTTTTGAGTTTGTCATGTACACAATAGTTGGACGGAGACAAGGTCCACTACCAATCAACTTAAATATGAAAAAATATACAAGGAAAGAATTTAGCAAGCGAGAGCAAATGACGAGTCCAAGAGCAATCATCACGAAGGAAGGAATGGCCTTAGCTAGAGCACCTGCAAGAAACCACGAAACACACACCTGGGGAAAAACTAGGTCCTCAGAGGGACGTAACAAGACACATAATATCATGCCATAACTTAATAGTAAGAGCTCAATAGAAAATATACATGCGTAAAGGGTCCTAACCATTCTATGTGATATGCACTTTGAGGACAACGTTCTATGCAGGGGCTGTAACGGATTCACACAAGCAAGTAATAGAGAGTGGCCGTCAAGTAGCGCTCATCCGAGACACTATCGGCCCTGGACAGAAGGTAGTGCTCATAAGAGTCACCCTCGGCCCAAAATGTGTGTAAAAATAAAATGTAGCCCCTACGCTAATAACTGTCCCCTCCCCCCAATGATACTATACCCGTGTCGACTCCATGACACTATTTAATCCTTAATAACTGCCAAGTCTTCTACACAATCTATTGGCAGTTATATCCTAACTTACGGCCTGTTTGCACCAATGATCAGGCAGCACTCAAGTCTGCATCTATATGCGACTCACAACTCACACACAATCCGTGGCACATCGTGACAGTTTATGAGATGCACTAAACATACGGTGGTCCCTTAACTCTAAGCCAATTGCATAAAATATAATAATTTGCATATATATAGAATTTTGAAAGAACAACGTAAAGAAAAAGCATGCATGATATTGAGCAAGAAATTAAACAGTAAAGGCAAGGTGTCTTGCCTGGTGTATCATCTGGTGTGGTGCAATGATCCGACAAGTTTCGATTTTCCAATAGCCATGTTCGGTGTGGAATGGTTCGAGGTTGCAAAAAAATAGGAAAACATGATTTAGTCATAAGGTCGACAAATAGCAAGGATTTGAGGAGAAGGGTATTTATATTATTTTAGAAAATATCATATCACTTAAAAAAACTAGTTTTCATAGGTCAAAATAGTATTAGGAAAACCTTTGTACTCAAGAAAAATCATTTTGCCAAAAACTCTAATTTGTAAATTATGATTTTTCTAGGTGAAACTATATTTTTATTAGTACAAATAACTAGTTGAAAAGGTCTAGAAATCAAGATATAATTTGGTAAATGTTATCAAAATATTTTTAGAAATAATAAATAATAAAAAAATATCTACAAAAATAATTTTTGGGCAAAACAATATCGTATGAAAATCTAACCTTATATTTTTAGAATAAATAAAATAAACTAACTAGATATGCGAATATATATATATATATATATATATATATATATATATATATATATATATATATATTTTTAATATAATTTGCTATTGGTAAGCCAAATATTGTAAAAATATACCCATAATATTATGCCCAAAATAATTATACTCTTTAAAATTTATATATAATACATTATACAAACTACTATTTGAATAATAATAATAATAATAATGATAATAATAATAATATTAATAGTAATAAAATGACAACAACAATAATAATAATAATAATAATAATAATAATAATAATAATAATAATAATAATAATAATAATATTAATAATAAACATATACCCCTAAATATCTAAACCTTTTCCAAAGGTTTCAACAGTAAGAGAGAGAGAGAGGAAGAAGTGGAGTGAAAAAAGGGTTTACTCACGAGGGGGTCGTCGGCCGGCGAAGCTCCGGCGGAGGGGCGGTGCGGTGCACGCGCGGAGCCGGCGTGTGCTCTGCGAGGCGGCAGAGGGGCGCTGGGAGCTCCGGCATGAGGAAAAGTGAGCTCGTGAAGGCGGCGGTGGTCACAGGCGCCGGAAGCGCGGCGGAGGAGAGGAGAGAGGGGCGCGGATCTCGCCGGGAGTGGCATACTCGTTCGCCGGCGCGGGCGCTCGGCCTGCTCGGCCGGCGCGCGGATGAGCGGTTCCCGCTGGTCAAGTTGGGGCCACGGCGGTAAGGAGACACGGCGGCGGGGCAAGTTCGTCGACGGGGAGGCGGTCGCCGACTAGGAGAGGGAGCGGCGGTGGCTACTCTGGGGTCGGTCGGGCGACAAGGGCGCGGCACGGTACGAGCATGCACGGCGTAGGTGAGAGTCCTGTCCCCTTCCTTTTTCTTTGTCGGGGGAAATCTTGGACGGTGGTCCGGTGAGGTTGGTGTAGGCGGTGGTGGAGTTCTGAGGTTCTGACCGGAGACAGCGGACCAGGTTCGGGTGCCTGGTGGTAGGACGGAGACGATGGTGGGGGTGGTTGTTATGGACAGGGGCTGGCTGGAGAAGGTAGATGAAGGCGGGGCTGCGGTTGCGATGACAGTGGAACAGGTAGGGGGACGTCGTCGTGTCGGGGACTGTCCTGACACGACAGTGAAGGGTCGGTGGTTGTGTCCTGCGAGACACGGGAGCAAGGTTGTGTCCGGCATGTCGGACACGAAAAAGAACGATGTATATGTACTGGAAAATATAGTGGATGTAGAGAGGCACAGACACGATGCACAAATTTTGTGGGGAATTTGGTTGTGGAGAGAATTATGGAAGAGTACCTGCCTATTTATAGGATGTAGGAATTCCCATGAGGATAAAGACTAGGAATATTTAAAAACTTGTAGATAAATATTATTTGACTCAAATCAATTTAAACTAGGCCTTTATAAATCAAATATAAATTTAATCCAAATTCAAATCCAACTCAATTAATTCGAGAAAATTTCAAATCCAAAATAGATGATTCCAATCTTTAAATTAACTTATTTAAATTAAATAAAATCTAATCCAAGTTTAAATTACCACAATAAATTCAAAATACCTTTTCTAAAAATAATAATAAATAAAATTTCAAAAATCCAAACAATTATTCAATTAAAATACTTGTTAACGTAAATAATACAATTAGCCTTCGAAAAATAAAATGTACGCGAATTAAGTTTTCACGTACTTCGCATATGATAGAACATTATAAAAAAATATATATCATTTCTTAAGTTAAAATAAAATAAGAACTTTTTTATAAAATTAATAAATTATTTTTGAAATTTTGATGCGACGTTTTTCACAAATTTTAAGTAATTAAAAGTAATTACTATATATTATTTTGAAACTATAAAATATAAAGAAAATATTTTTCTAAAAATATGTATGCTTGCACATATTCGCATTCGTCGAGCAATTACGAAATACGTCTTTTGTGCACCACGTACAATACGACAATGGACGTACAATACAAAAAATTTAAATCAGTACCAAAATCGATAAAAATATAGTAGAAATTTAGGGGCTTTACATCCTACCCAACTTAAAAGAAATTTCGTCCTCGAAATTAAGAATTTGCAGGGGGTGAGAAGACATAAGGGGGTATCGGTGGGGAACAATCAATTATAAGGCTCAACAAAATCATGTCGCAAGAAGTTGTGATTTAGATCATAGAAAAATAATACGAGTATGGTCGTGGGTAGTGAATGAGGGTCATAGTAGGGCCGAAAAGAAGGACGAGTGGTTTAGGACGAAGGTATAACAACTTTGGGTGGTAATGGTCCTATTCGATAGGGAGGCTTAGAGGAAGTTCTAGTATACCGCCTTCGTTATTCTAAAATGGGTGAAGGCGAAAACAATAGAGAGTTTCAAAAAACGATATTATCGAATACCAAAACGTGGTTCAAAGACGACCGAATAATTTCAAAAGAATTTTCAAGGTAGTCGTGGATGAAATTATAAGGATAAAGTTCAACTACATCCATCCACGTAGATTGATATATGAAAAAGGCGAACCAAAGTGCATTTAGTTGATCAGACCATCATGCACCGATTCTGATTAAACAATATATTAGTGGGCCCCCACATTAAACATATGTCATGATTAAGCTTGATAAAGAATAATCTTGCAAAACTAAGCTATTTTTAGCATCATAGGTAGGTAAAATAATAAGTAAAGGGGCAATGATGAAAGAAATCAAACAGTCCAAGATCTTATAAAATTTAAGTTCCGTCCGAAATTTGGGCCTAAGCAGTCGGCTTGGTTGACTAGATAAGTTAGGGTCCCCTAAGTGTTATAGTCCAAATGAACTTATCAATATGGTTCACTAGGAAAAAGGTTTGTTAGGTAGTGAGATATTCTACCCAACTTACAAGAATTAAGCTAATGGTGCCATGGGACGATAGGTCAAGCAATCAAGATAAAATGCAAGGTTAAGCATGTAAGGAATTAAGTAGAACAAAATCGTATTTTGGGTCGAAAGAATGGAGTCGAGGTCGAGTCTCATCTATAGTTTAAAGTATATTGGTTTCACGGTAGGGATTAGAGTCCAGTCATTTTGACCCGAAAGTCACAATATGAAATTAGAGTACAAGGAGACATGTTTTAGTGGCACGTGATATACCTACATGAAGGTGGGCTCGTCTAGGTCTTGCATATAAAATTTGTTGGAAGAAAAAGTCTAGTGTTGTGCTCCAAATATCCAAGTCACGGTAAAGGGCACAAAAGAATTTAAAATAAAAAGTGAGAGTTCATGAGATAATGATTAACGCACAAAATAAATGACCAAGTCAAAGCAGGAAATAAAGACAATTCAGTTTCCAGTAGATCAAGGGAATACAGTTTCTAGAAATATAATAGCCACTTAGATGAAATACGATCAAGGAACAATCTAATCATTTCTTAAGTTTCAAATGGTTAGAAGGTCACAATAAAATCTAGATTTAAGGAAATGTCGAGTGAGTCAAGATTGAGATATCTTCACAAAGTTTGGCAGATGACTTAACTACACTCGAGTATATACAACTATCATGGCAATTAACGAGGAATACTTGTATTCCATTAGGGTGACTTGCTTGCTTCTTGGTCCTCTACCAATATATGATCTAATTTCAAATTTCAAGTTCCTCAACAGTTTCGAAATAAAATCTCAAGATACTCCATCAAGTATTTAATCATAACTTAAAGTTTAATTTCCTTTAAATAAATTCCAAATAACCTTCATTATACCTAATGCGGCACAACTAAATTTTCATAATAAGCCATCAATTTTAAAAATTTTCAATTCTCAAATGTACCTCGAGATAAACTCTTAGCCCGTTTCATCAATCGCAAATCATGTAACTCAAATTAATTTTTTTTTACCAAAATTTTAAATATCCATAATCAAGGCTTTAAACTTGAAATCTAATTAACTTTTTAAATCATAGATCATATGACACAATTTAAAATTTAAAATTTTCCTTCAAAGTTGCTTTCATGTCCTCCAAATATTTAAAAAAAATTTCCATCATCTCTTCAAAATTTAATAAACTTATAAATCGTACGCGCAATTTAAAACCTCATGTTCTCTCCCTTCTAAACTTTGTCTCTCTAGTCATCTACAAAATCATAATTTAAACTCTTTAAAAATCTCGAGATATCCAACTTAAAGTTAACCGTAAATCAAGTGTCACAATATAAAAACTCAAGATATTTCTCAAATTGATTTCATATCCCTAATAAATCATAACTATTTCACAATTTCAAAATTTATAAAAAAAATTTGTTTTCTCGATCTAGCTATCCTCTTGTGTATACCACCTTGTAAATTTAAAGTAAAATTTAAACTATCCTTTTGATGGTGGCAATATACTACTACCCAACTTGGAATAAACTAATCCTTAAGATCAAATTTCTAGGAAACATAAATGCTTTTATACACAAATAAGACCTCAATGCATACTAATTGTCAAGGTAATCCTTCTAGCCATGTGTTTGACCTATGAGCATGTAGTCATCTTTCAAATTGTCACTAAGCACGAAACTAAGAATTTACGGTAGAAGGAGTCAAGCAAGATGCAAATCAAGGAGGGCGAACGAGAGTTCAAAATCTGAAGTCAAGAAAGCATGTCAAGTAGGTAGATGAGATTCCTAGATTCTAATCCTATATTGTAGGTTCATATCGGTACAATTACGTAACTGAAGTGACAAACTCGACCTGCATGGGCCACCACAAAAACATGTAACGCCCCAGTCCCAAAATACGTAGGACTAGAACGTAATCATGCCAGCTTTATACATACGAAGTATATAGACCATCGTATGTATACATAATTGGTAAATGTAGAAAGCCAAGACACTAAATCTCATCCACAAAATAAATAATGATATAAAAACAATTTTTGAGTTTGTCATGTACACAATAGTTGGGCGGAGACAAGGTCCACTACCAACCAACGTAAATATGGAAAAATATACAAGAAAAGAATTTAACAAGCGAGAGCAAATGACGAGTCTAAGAGCAATCATCACGATGGAAGGAATGGCCTTAGCTAGAGCACCTGCAAGAAACCACGAAACACACACCTGGGGAAAAACCAGGTCCTCAGAGGGACGTAACAAGACACATAATATCATGCCATAACTGAATAGTAAGAGCTCAATAGAAAATATACATGCGTAAAGGGTCCTAACTATTCTATGTGATATGCACTTTGAGGACAACGTTCTACGCAGGGGGTGTAACGGATTCACGCAAGCAAGTAATAGAGAGTGGCCGTCAAGTAGCGCTCATCCGAGACACTATCGGCCCTGGGCAGAAGGTAGTGCTCATAAGAGTCACCCTCGGCCCAAAATATATGTAAAAACAAAATGTAGCCCCTACGCTAATAACTGTCCCCTCCCCCCAATGATACTATACCCGTGTCGACTCCACGACACTGTTTAGTCCTTAATAACTGCCAAGTCTTCTACACAATCTATTGGCAGTTATATCCTAACGTACGGCCTGTACGTACCAATGATCAGTCAGCACGCAAGTCCGCATCTATATGCGACTCACAACTCACACACAATCCCTGGCACATCGTGACAGTTTATGAGATGCACTAAACATACGGTGGTCCCTTAACTCTAAGCCAATTGCATAAATATAATAATTTACATATATATAGAATTTTGAAAAAACAACGTAAAGAAAAAGCATACATGATATTGAGCAAGAAATTAAACAGTAAAGGCAAGGTGTCTTGCCTGGTGTATCATCTGGTGTATCATCTGGTGTAGTGCAATGATCCGACAAGTTTTGATTTTCCAATAGCCATGTTCGGTGTGGAATGGTTCAAGGTTGCAAAAAAATAGAAAAACATGATTTAGTCAGAAGGTCGACAAATAGCAAGGATTTGAGGAGAAGGGTATTTATATTATTTTAGAAAATATCAAATCACTTAAAAAAACTAGTTTTCATAGGTCAAAATAGTATAAGGAAAACCCTTGTAATCAAGAAAAATCATTTTGCCAAAAACTCTAATTTGTAAATTATGATTTTTCTAGGTGAAACGATATTTTTATTAGTACAAATAATTAGTTGAAAAAGTCTAGAAATCAAGATATAATTTGATAAATTTTATCAAAATATTTTTAGAAATAATAAATAATAAAAAAATATCGACGAAAATAATTTTTTGGCAAAACAATATCGTATGAAAATCTAACCTTATATTTTTAGAATAAATAAAATAAACTAACTAGATATGCGAATATATATATATATATATATATATATATATATATATATATATATATATATATATATATTTTAATATAATTTGCTATTGGTAAGCCAAATAGTTTAAAAATATACCCACAATATTATGCCCGAAATAATTATAATACTCTTTAAAATTTATATATAATACATTATACAAACTACTATTTGAATAATAATAATAATAATAATGATAATAATAATAATAATAGTAATAAAATGATAACAGCAATAATAATAATAATAATAATAATAATAATATTAATAATATTAATAATATTAATAATCAACATATACCCCTAAATATCTAAACCTTTTCCAAAGGTTTCAACAGTAAGAGAGAGAGAGAAAGAAGTGGAGTGAAGAAAGGGTTTACTCACGAGGGGGTCGTCGGCCGGCGAAGCTCCGGCGGAGGTGCGGTGCGGTGCACGCACGGCGCTGGTGTGTGCTCCGCGAGGCGGCGGAGGGGCGCTGGGAACTCTGGCACGAGGGGAAGTGAGCTCGTGAAGGCGGCGGTGGTCACAGGCGCTGGAAGCGCGACGGAGGAGAGGAGAGAGGGGCGCGGATCTCGCCGGGAGTGGCGTACTCGTTCGCCAGCGCAGGCTCTCGACCTACTCGGCCGGCGCGGGGATGAGCGGTTCCCGCTGGTCAAGTTTGGGGGCACGGCGGTAAGGAGACACGGCGGCGCGGCAATTTCGTCGGCGGGGACGCGGTCGTCGACCTGGAGAGGGAGCGGCGGTGGCTACTCCGGGGTCGGTCGGGCGACAAGGGCACGGCGCGGTGCGAGCATGCACGGCGTAGGTGAGAGTCCTGTCCCCTTCCTTTTTCTTTGTCGGAGGAAATCTTGGACGAGGGTCCGGTGAGGTTGGTGTAGACGGTGCTGGAGTTCTGGGGTTCTGGCCGGAGACGGCTGACCGGGTTCGGGTGCTTGGTGGTAGGACGGAGACGATGGCGAGGGTGGTTGTTGTGGACAGGGGCTGGCCGGAGAAGGTGGATGAAGGCGGGGCTGGCCGGAGAAGGTGGATGAAGGCGGGGCTGCGGGTGCGATGACAGTGGAACGGGTAGGGGGACGTCGTCCTGTCGGGGACTGTCCTGACACGACAGTGAAGGGTCGGTGGTTGTGTCCTGCGAGACACGGGAGCAAGGTTGTGTCCTGCATGTCGGACACGGAAAAGAACGATGTATATGTACTGGAAAATATAGTGGATGTAGAGAGGCACAGACACGATGCACAAATTTTGTAGGGAATTTGGTTGTGGAGAGAATTATGGAAGAGTACCTGCCTATTTATAGGATGTGGGAATTCCCATGAGGATAAAGACTAGGAATATTTAAAAACTAGTAGATAAATATTATTTGACTCAAATCAATTTAAACTAAGCCTTTATAAATCAAATATAAATTTAATCCAAATTCAAATCCAACTCAATTAATTCGAGAAAATTTCAAATCCAAAATAGATGATTCCAATCTTTAAATTAACTTATTTAAATTAAATAAAATCTAATCCAAGTTTAAATTACCACAATAAATTCAAAATACCTTTTCTAAAAATAATAATAAATAAAATTTCAAAAATCCAAACAATTATTCAATTAAAATACTTGTTAACGTAAATAATACAATTAGCCTTCGAAAAATAAAAATATACGCGAATGAAGTTTTCACGTACTTCGCATATGATAGAACGTTATAAAAATAAAAAAAAATATCATTTCTTAAGTTAAAATAAAATAAGAACTTTTTTATAAAATTAATAAATTATTTTTGAAATTTTGATGCGACGTTTTTCATAAATTTTAAGTAATTAAAAGTAATTACTATATATTATTTTGAAACTATAAAATATAAAGAAAACATTTTTCTAAAAATATGTACGCTTGCACATATTCGCATTCGTCGAGCAATTACGAAATACGTCTTTTGTGCACCACGTATAATACGACAATGGACGTACAATACAAAAAAATTTAAATCAGTACGAAAATCGATAAAAATATAGAAGAAATTTAGGGGCTTTACAATGCGGCAGCCAGCTCTAGCCGCAAGAAGATGGTCCATGCGGCAGCCAATCCTGGCCTCAAACAGAATGTCTCTTGCGGCCCTGCCAGAAGCTCTGTGTTTGACCGCCTCTCATGCGGGCTCGACGCCATGCGGCCCATTGAGAATGTGGGATGTATCAATTTGGACTCTTTTTACTATGCGCCTTTAGGTGCTAAGTCAAAAAAGTCTAGGGCAGTGCGGGCCCAACCAGACAGTCAAATGTCCAAGTTGCTGATTGTCAGCAGGCCCCGTTGACAGTTACACGGGCTCCTGACAGAAAGTTGTACAGAACCACCCGCGTCCAGTCCCCCAAGGCTAACGGACAAGGTGGGTCTTTAAAGTCTTCCTCTAAAGATCCAGAGCAAGTGCTTTTACTAGCCACGGATCAGGGAGCAAACATGATGCCTAAGCACCCGTACGCTCGGGATACCTGATGTCACGACCCGCTCCCGAATAACCGGATACGAGTCGGACACGCCCAGCCTTCGCCGATAGACACGACGAAGTAAGCTGTACAATACTAAAGGAAACTAACTAGATATCAAGACAAGTATGAAAACACAGCATCTATAACGAATCCCAAATCCAGATACATGTCCCAAAATTCATTACATTCCAGCAAATGAAAGTAAGTCTACTAGTCTCAATACAAGAAAGATAATATGGAAATACTAAGGTAGGCTCTAGGCTTCTGCGGCCTCTAAGTCAAGAGCAACCTCAGCTAGCTCTCCTGTATCTAATGGCTCCCCACCATAATACGTGTCGCACAGAGCCTCCAACTCACCTGCAACATATCCTAGTCAGGAGCGGAGCTAAGTATATCCAAGGAAATGAACATGAACATCATGGTATGAATTAAGAAACAGAAAATAAATATAAGTGCAGAAAATGAGACAAGACATAAAACTGAACAGAAAATACTGAAAGTAAATACAGGGAACATGGTAAGAGTCCTGAACATGAAATACAACCTGAACCTAAAGTATAACCTGAACAAGAAATACAACCATGAATCCTGAAATACAACCTGAATCCTGACATGTGCAATATTAAAATACTTCTAGATTATGTGATCGGCTTGGGTAGATGCAATAAACATAAAATGGTATGGCTTTGGTCCTGCGTGCACGATGTGGGACCCAAGCTATTCACATGAATAGTAACAGGGTTTGATCACATATCTATAGTATTTCCCCTCCCAGACATAAGTAATACATGAAACGTGAAACCAGACAATACCATAATACTTCGTGTCAATCAAGGAGATTCAAGAATGAACATGCAAGACATGAGAAATGTACAAATTCGAGGAGTATACTTGCCTGGCTCCGGGTGATCGAGAAAGGGTAGTAGAGCTGGAAATCCTCCTGGTATAATTACAGTTGATAAGTCAACAATATGAAAGTAGATATTCTAACCTAGAAAAGTTATTTTGACATAATCTTTAAATTATTCATTAACCTATCTTTGTATATGACCTATTAACCTCTACTTTTGTACAACCAAGCAATATCTATGCATAACCTACACTATGAGGTAACTATCCTCAACCTTATTACCACACAACTTCATTACCACTCAAGCAATTATATGCCATGACCTAAGTGGCCAACATCTTAATGATACTTATAATTTCCTAATTATTGTAGTGTGAACCACAATAATTCACTAGAGGAAAAGAGAATTTATAGTTAAGATTATCACCAAAGTAGGACTAACCAACCCATACCAGTATGGTCTTGACACAATAATTCACTCTCAAAGTTCAGTTTTAAACAACTTGAGAATCAAAACAGTCTAAAAATAAACAGGTATCAGTCCTCCTTAACATTCAGGGGAAACATCTACACCCTGTTCAGTCCTATAGATATTTAGATATTACTCCATTGTCAGTACAGCAGCAGTGGCAGGATACTGTACAATGTATCAATATATCACTCAGTCTACCAAGGATACTTATGTAAGGTTCAATAAAAAATGGAATTGAACTATATCAGTCCTTACAAGTCCCAAGTTCAGGCCTGTATCAGGATAGTTACCAATTTCCTAAAGCAATTTATATCTAACCTAGAATACAAAGTCCCCAACCTGTTGATCAACCATAGTCATTCCTATCTCAGTCAATATCAGTCTCAAAACTTCTCAGTCATTTATATACAAGTCCTGTTAGAACCAACATTGCTTTCAGTCTAATAGCAGGATAGTATACTTGCTAACGGCACTACACTATTTCCCAGGAAATAGGATAACCAAGATGATTATGCACTAATCATCCATCTATCTTCCTGAATTATTCAGAGACTCTTAAAGCTATCCACCTGGTCTGCAGTCTCTGCTACAGAGTTGCCATTACTTCAACAGGTAAAATCAGAGACAGATAGAGGCCTGATTCAGTTCAACTCTTCAATGGAAATCAACCATGAGTGCAAATGTATAACTTCACTTAATCGAGAGTAGATAGTTGCAAACATGACTTGGAGATTCATTGCAAATTTGAAATAACATTAATTGTCTCAAAATATGTAACACCCAGTTTTCCAAATGAGGGTAATTTTAAAATTTTGTAATTACTTAATAATGATATTTAAATCATATTATGATTTTTCGTGACTTTTAATTAATTTAAAACTGTTTAAAATATTGAATTATGATTTTGATGGTTAACTAGTTAAACCCTAGAATTGCTAAGCCTAGTGACTAACCATGACCAAGGGAGCATAGTCGTGTGATTAGGATGACTAATTACTAGTTTTTAGACTAAGGGTATTATGGTCATTTTAATAATTTTGTGAAATTGTATTTTTGATTAATTAATATTGTGCTAATTGAATTGTTAGAGACTAACCTCTAAGCTTAGCGTAATCTATATTAGCCTTGAGTTTAGAACCTTGATTAGGTTAACCTAGTAATGACATGATTATCAATATCTAGATATTTCATAGTAGGATATTTGTACTCTTAGGATATTTGTGAAAAAGGTAGCCTATGACAAGTTGAACCAATAGGAAGGCCTAGAATTGGGTGGACAACTCCTAGCCACTCATTTAGACCTAAAACCTAACCCTAAGTTATCTAATGGCAGCCACAATTGATCTTCCCCTTCCTATAAAACATCCTTAGTAAAAACCCTCGCCTCTTTTACACTTCTTAGAACCCTAATAGTTCCTCCCCAAAATCCTTCCCCAAATATCCAAATTAAGTCCAATCTGATCCTAATCAATTGTATCATCATCCCCAATAGCAGAGGTGACTTATGGAGGCTTGCTAGCAAGGTTGGAGGACGTTTAGACCGTTGCAAATCGAGGAAGACATCGATACTAGGCCATTTACATTGAGATTATAACTCTCAATAGGTAAACCTATCTACACCCATTGAAATCATGATTTTTCTTTATAGATGCTTTCATTTAGGGTTTCCCTAGGTGTAGCCCATGTTTGGTAGGAGTTCGTGTCCATTTCGTGTCCGTATCGGACACGTATTAGTGTTTTTGAACTTGTGTTCGACGAAATGCCACATAGGAAATAATTTAAGTAATTGTTAAAAGTTATTACATGGTTGTGTAGCCCTTGGTGTGTAGAACCCAAATCTATTTGGCTGAGTCGAAGGTTGTGTCATATTGTGTCAGTTTTTTGGTGTTGGACACGCTGCACAGGGCTCGGCTAGGTGTCCTGCCTATCGGGCCCTAGTATTCCCTGTAGAGGATACGTGGAGACACGAGAATTGGTGTCGAGGAGGGGGCACTAACTGACATGTCAGCCCCCAAGTCCTAGACCAATTCGTGTCGTATCGGACGCAGCACACGTGGTGCACT
This sequence comes from Iris pallida, assembly GCA_029216955.1. Taxonomy (NCBI): domain Eukaryota; kingdom Viridiplantae; phylum Streptophyta; class Magnoliopsida; order Asparagales; family Iridaceae; genus Iris; species Iris pallida. The sequence goes on from JANAVB010042875.1 coordinate 28,191, forward strand.
GGTCATGTACTGGACTGCAACGCGTGGATTATGTGCCTTGATACTCTGCGATAACTTAGATACGATACAGCCTAGACACGAATCAGGGTTCTGGGCACTTAGCCCTATTCTAGGCAAACCTATAGCAATGGGCACGTGTCCTAATTCGTGTCGTGTCATATCCATGAATGGCGTGTACGCGTGTACGATACAGTTTGTACACAGTTTTTAGTCTGTGTTCATGTGGTAATTTGGACACGATTCGTGTCCAGTTCATGGACACGAAGACACTCATTGACACCATCACTTATGTAACTTCATTTACCAACCACTGAATCGAATTATTAGTTATTGAATTCAATTCAAAAATTGGGTTTTTCCTATTTTTCTGATACATTGGTTTACTGTGTTAATTCTGAAAATTGATCCTAATTTAAAACTGTTTTGTGATGTTTTAAATGATGGAACTGGGGATTCCCAGGACCCTTTCTTTGGTGTGCATATTGATCGATAGAAAGTTAAACAGATCTAATACGTGTTCTAACCCTTCATAGACGGAAACTAGGGTTCACGAATTATACCTGCGGCAGAAAGGAGACAAGTGATTCCTAGCACTCTCGAGCGGACGACCCCAAGATCTTTTGTACATATTCCTTCCTCGAGTTGGACGTCGTGTGGGCGACGATCTCCCAACCTTTTTTTCTCCTTGGCAGCCCTCTCTTTCTCTCCTTACGTGAATCATGAATTTAGAGAAAGTTTCTGATTTTTTGATCGGTAATGTGGCGGCCAGAGAATAGAGGATATATATAGGCTACGACAGGACCATGGGGAGAAATTAGGGTTATGCCTCCTAACGGATCTAGATATCCCGTGTTAAGCCCGAACACATAATCCAGGCCCATTAACAATAGCTCGATCCACTAATGAGCTATTGTTGCACTACCTCCCTAATCCCAAATTATGTTTGTGGGCTCCTTTTATTATATGCTCGTTTGGCTCCCCATGTTAAGATATCGTATGTCCGTCGATCAAATTAAGTTACTGACAACTATATTTATTCGACATCTTTTATCCTTAAGTAGTACCGCTCAACTTTATTTGTCATGCCGGATATAATCTACCTGCAGGGTTTACATGATAATCCTTATGAGCTCCTTAAGGGGACATCATCAACCCGATGTATCGGGACATGGATTCCATTTATAATCAACAGCCCATCAAACATACAATGTTATTACCCAATTCATAGAGGTTGTTGATCCATAATGAATCTCACTCTTTTATGAGTCAAAGTAATGCACACTGTATATATATGTCCGTTATTATATCCAGATTAAGAGCACAAGCATCCATAATAACAGAGGTGTTTGTTCTCTTATGTAGTCAGTACAAAGAGAACAACCTCAAGTGGTCCTGTTCAATACACACAAAGTGTACTAGTGTAAACCTATAGTCAAGATAGACTAATACCATATTACACTACAACCTTTCCAATAGATTGTCCAAGTCCATCTAGGTTGTGAACTATTTATATACTCCATAGAAAACTGATAATATGATCTTCTGTGTGACACCACACACCATATTATCTACAATATAGAATATCAGACATTTACATTAACACTTGTAACAAATACAATATGCAAACATTTGCCTATATGATTCTCATTCAAAATTTAAGAAAATAAGGTTACTACAAAAGTGATGCTTTTAGTATATAACCCTAACAATCTTCCACTTATACTCAAAGCATTGCTTTTCAGTATACTGTTACAAATCTCCCACTTATACTTAAAGCCATGCTGCTACACATCTGACTCCCATTCCCTCAACATGACTGTCAAAAGCCTTAGCTGGTAAGCTCTTTGTAAAGGGATCAGCTAGGTTGTCGGCTGATGCTATCTTGATCACAGCAACTTTTTCTTTCTTTATGAAATCTCGTATCAGGTGGTACTTGCGCTCAATGTGTTTGCCTGTATTATGGGCTCGTGGTTCCTTCGAGTTTGCAACTGCACCACTATTATCACAATAAAGTGTAATAGACTTAGGCAAACTAGGTACCACATCCAAGTCCAACAGAAAGTTTCTGAGCCAAACCGCTTCTTTGGCTGCCTCAGAGGCTGCCACATATCCGGCTTCCATGGTGGAATCAGCAATACATTTTTGCTTGATACTCCTCCACACAATGGCTCCACCTTCCAAAGTAAACACATAACCTGAGGTAGATTTCCTGAAATCCCTATCTGACTAAAAATCTGAGTCTGTATACCCCAAGGGAACTAAACTATCTGCCTGGTAAACTAGCATATACTCTTTAGTGCTTTTCAGGTACTTCAAAATATGCTTTACGGCAGTCCAGTGCTCTTGTCCTGGGTTAGACTGATATCTGCTGACCATGCCTACGACAAAACAGATGTCTGGTCTCGTACATAGCATTGCATATATTAAGCTTTCTACTGCTGAAGCATAAGGAACTGCCTTCATGTTCTCTATCTCTTTAGGTGTCCTCGGATACTGCTCCTTCGATAGAGCAATTCCATGTCTAAAAGGTAAGAAACCTTTCTTAGAATTTTGCATACTAAAACGAGTTAGTACAGTATCGATATAGGAAGCTTGAGATAAGCCCAACATCCTTTTCTTGCGATCTCGTAGAACTTTGATCCCAAGGATGTGACCTACTTCTCCCAAGTCTTTCATATCAAACTGTTTGGATAACCATACCCTTACATCAGATAATACCTTCACATTATTTCCAATGAGCAAGATATCATCCACATAAAGTAATAGGAACACCACCACATTTCCGTCACACTTTCTGTATACACATGATTCATCCTGACATTAATCAAATCCATCGAATTTTATTACCTGATCAAAACATATGTTCCAAGATCTGGAAGCTTGCTTAAGTCCATAAATGGACTTCTTGAGCTTACAAACAAGATGCTCCTGGCCCTTTTTAATGAACCCGTCTGGTTGCTTTATATAGATGCCTTCCTCAAGACTTCTATTAAGGAAAGCTGTCTTGACATCCATTTGCCAAATCTCATAATCGAGATGAGCTGCAATAGATAAAAGAATCCGAATAGACTTAAGCATGGCTACAGGAGAAAAGGTTTCCTCATAATCGATACCCTCTCTTTGAGTAAAACCTTTTACTACAAGCCGAGCTTTAAAGGTTTCAACCTTACCGTCTGATCCTCTTTTTTTCTTATAGACCCACTTGCATCCAATGGCTTTTACACCAACGGGTGGTTCTACAAGCTCCCAGACCTGATTAGAATCCATATATTCTATTTCAGATATCATTACTTTTTGCCAAGACTCTGCATCTTTATCTTGGATTGCTTTATTGTAGGTACAGGGATCATAATCGCGTTCCTCAGGGACGAAGTCTGACGACTCTTCCAAGAACATATATCTATCAGGTTGTATCACAACCCTCCTATTACGACGAGGCACTATCGGTTGTGGTGTAACATTTGTGACATATTGTGCAGTTATTTGTGGTTCATCCTCTTGTATTGTTGGTATTGAAGTACTTGGTGTCTCACATCTCAGTTCTTCTAGAACAACTCTACTTTTGGGTTTATGGTTCATCACATAGTCTTCCTCTAAGAATCGGGCATTGGTGCTAACAATGACCTTCTGATCCTTAGGACTATAAAATAATCCTCCTTTCGTTCCTCTTAGATAGCCTACAAACAAGCGTACTTCTGTACGAGATTCTAACTTATCTGCATTCCTATTCAGCACATGTGCTGGACTACCCCAAATGTGAACATGTTTCAGACTAGGCTTACGCCCAATCCACAGCTCTGTGGGAGTAAGAGGTACTGACTTAGAAGGAACCAAGTTCAAAATATAAGATGCAGTCTCTAAGACATATCCTCAAAACAAATCTGGCAAATCCGAATAACTCATCATTGATCTAACCATTTCCATAAGAGTTCTATTCCTTCTTTCGACTACACCATTCTGTTGGGTCATTCCAGGTGCAGTCAATTGGGATACAATCCCAGCCTCTGATAAATAATCCCTAAACTCTCCAAAGTGGTACTCGCCACCACGATCTGATCGTAATGACTTGATACATTTTCTATGACGTTTCTCCGTTTCAGCATTGTAGTCTTTGAATTTCTCAAAGCACTCAGACTTACGGCACATCAAATAAATGTATCCATGCCTTGAATAATCGTCAATAAATATGACAAAATATTCAAAGCCACCTCTAGCTTGGATAGTCATGGGTCCACCCAAATCAGAATGAACCAATTCCAACACATCTTTGGCCCTATACCCCTTTGCCGTAAAAGGCCTTTTGGTCATTTTACCTTCCAAGCAGGATTCACAAACTGGTAGTGCCTCCACTTCCAATAAACTCAAAGGTCCATCTTCAACCAGTCTTTGAATCCTTCTTAGGTTAATATGCCCCAATCGTAAGTGCCAAAGATATGTTTGGTTCATACAAGAAGGTTCTTTTCTCTTATTTAAGTTAGATGACATATTATTCATTTCCATAAGTTGCATTGTGGGCAAAATAGGATTAATGACATACAAATTATCAACCAATGCACCAGAACAGATAAAATGTTTATTCTTTCTAATAACAATATTGTCATTAAAATAAACTGAATATCCATCCTTAACTAACATAGAAACAGAAACTAAATTCCTTCTAAGTGAAGGTGCATAAAGACAATCTCTCAATATCAAAGACTTATTTCTACCAAAAGATAATGTAACATCTCTTAATGCAACGACCGATACTTTTGTAGCATCACTCATGAACAAGCATATCTCTCTATCACTGAGCCCTCCGGTTTCCTAGAAACCCTACAATATATTGCAGACATGATTAGTGGCTCCTGTATCTACACACCAGGTGCCGGTAGATAACACCGCTAAACATGTTTCAACTACTAGTAAATGAGATATACCTTCTTTGTTCCCTTGTTTGAGAAGTGGACAATCAGTCTTCCAATGTCCTGACCCTTTGCACTTGAAACATTTGCCTTTCGGCTTTTTTACCGCACCTTGAGGTCCCATGCCCTTCTTTGCTGAGTTTGCATGTTTCTGAATGTTATTCTTCTTCTTACCGCCTTTTGGCTTAGAAGTAGAAGCCTTTTCAGAAACAAAAACATGACCACTCTGCCTAAAGAGAGATTCAGCATCCTGTAGCTCTTTTGCAAGTTTTGCCAAACTATACAACCTTTTGTTCATGTTGTAATTAAGGCAAAAATTGTCAAAACTTTCAGGCAGAGTCCCGAGAATGATATCGACCTGGCTTTCCCCATCGATTTCAGCTCCAAGGATCTCCATCTCATTTAGATAACCCATCATCTTGAGAACATGATCCCTTACTGGTGTAGCCTCAGCTATTTTTGTATTCATCAAACATTTCATAGCAAACTGCCTAGCTGCTCTACTCTGATGTCCGAAGAGTTCCTTGAGGTTATACATCATGTCATAAGCTGTGGCTATGGCCTGATGCTGATGTTACAGTACATTTGACATAGATGCCAGAATGTAACACCGCGCCATCTCATCTGCCTTTTTCTACTTCTTATAAGCCTCTTTGACCTCTTCATCAGAGTTAGCATCAGGTTTAGGTGGGCATTCCTCAACAAGTACATATTTGTACTCCTCAGCAGTCAGAATAATGTCCAAATTATGTTTCCAATCAATATAATTAGGTCTAGTAAGTTTGTTTTCTTTAAGAATCACCATAAGTGGACTGAAAGAACCCATTTTTGAAATCCTGAGAATCACATAAATAAAATTATGTAGGGCAAAAAAAAACTTTTTGAATTAACTAAATATTGATTCCCTCAAAACAATAATAAGAAATTCACCAACACCTTGAACACCATGAATTTAGCATGCCACGATAGTGTGGACGTATACAAATTCAACTTTGTTCAAGTAGATTTTTCTTATTAATTTTACTATCATGTCAATATAACTTTATGACAAATAAAATTAATACGCTGGTCTTGCTCTGGTCATACAAATAATAGCAGTGACTCCGATGTGGAGGATACCATTATTTGTATCTAAGTGTATACCATTACTTAATACTAAGTCCATTACCTTGTAATGAGTTCCTTCAGATGGAGAAGTGAACACAAACTAGGTAACTTTCTACAATTATTCCTAAGAAAGTTTGTACTGGTGATCCATAATTATACTCATCCGATATGGAGGAAAACACTAAAGCCAATACGCAAGTATAATTACATCACCTACAAACCAGTAATGGAGACCATAGGATTTATACTAAATAAAAATCCTCTCCCACTTAGTTATTTAACAATGAGGGTTTTTCTACTAGTTGATATTATGTCCATGTTGTCCATTATTAATGTAGGCTTAGTTTTTCAAAAAAAACAACCACATAATAATAAACATGTATAATCAGAAAAAGCAAAATGACAAAAATAAGAGAAAATATCCAACTATTATAGTCATCTTTGCAGCTCCGTCCTCAACTATCCGAATCCAAAACCAGCATCGCGTCCGGCGTCAGAAACAGCCACCACCGCCGTCACGATTGATCAAAAATAATTAAAATTACATCAATCCTATGCCTCCCGAAGGAGTTCACACAAAATCTAGATTGAAAATTAAAATAATAAGCACGATCAACCCTCGTGATTTTAATTACATCCACAGCAACAATAACATCCACGACATGTCCATGGTTTAAACAACACAATAAAAAAAACATGCATTGGACCATAATAGTTGGATCTAAGATGCCTGCAAAACCGAGTTAGAACAGATCTATATCTACCGACTATTACATAGCGCAGGTTTTATTAGACAACATGGACGTATCAATCAATACGTAGATCCAAAGTGGCTCTGATACCAATTGATGGAACTGGGGATTCCCAGGACCCTTTCTTTGGTGTGCGTATTGATCGATAGAAAGTTAAACAGATCTAATACGTGTTCTAACCCTTCATAGGCAGAAACTAGGGTTCACGAATTATACCTGCGACAGAAAGAAGACAAGTGATTCCTAGCAATCTCGAACGGACGACCCCAAGATCTTCTGCACGTATTCCTTCCTCGAGTTGGACGTCGTGTGGGCGACGATCTCCCAACCTTTTCTTCTCCTTGGCAGCCCTCTCTTTCTCTCCTTACGTGAATCACGAATTTAGAGAAAGTTTCTGATTTTTTGATCGGTAATGTGGCGGCCAGAGAATAGAGGATATATATAGGCTACGGCAGGGACCATGAGAAGAAATTAGGGTTAGGCCTCCTAACGGATCTCGATATCCCGTGTTCAGCCCGAACACATAATCCAGGCCCATTAACAATAGCTCGGTCCACTAATGAGCTATTGTTGCACTACCTCCTTAATCCCAAATTATGTTTGTGGGCTCCTTTTATTATATGCTCGTTTGGATCTCCATATTAAGATATCGTATGTCCGTCGATCAAATTAAGTTACTGACAACTATATTGATTCAACGTCTTTTATCCTTAAGTAGTACCGCTCAACTTTATTTGTCATGACGGATACAATCCACCTGCAGGGTTTACATGACAATCCTTATGAGCTCCTTAAGGGGACATCATCAACCCGATGTATCGGGACATGGATTCCATTTATAATCAACAGCCCATCATACATACAATGTTATTACCCAATTCATAGAGGTTGTTAATCCATAATGAATCTCACTCTTTTATGAGTCAAAGTAATGCACACTGCATATACATGTCCATTATTATATCCGGATTAAGAGCACAAGCATCCATAATAACAGAGGTGTTTGTTCTCTTATGTAGTCAGTACAAAGAGAACAACCTCAAGTGGTCTTGTTCAATACACACAAAGTGTACTAGTATAAACCTATAGTCAAGATAGACTAATACCAGATTACACTACAACCTTTCCAATAGATTGTCCAAGTCCATCTAGGTTGTGAACTATTTATATACTCCATAGGAAACTGATAATATGATCTTCTGTGTGACACCACACACCATATTATCTATAATATAAAATATCAGACATTTGCATTAACACTTGTAACAAATACAATATGCAAACATTTGCCCATATGATTCTCATTCAAAATTTAAGAAAATAAGGTTACTACAAAAGTGATGCTTTTAGCATATAACCCTAACATTAAATTGACAAGTTAAATTCATGTACATGTGTATTAACTATTGCTAGTTGGGATTTGCAAGTTAGATTAGGTTTTGCATTATTGAATAGGATTTCGAATTAAGAGTTAGACTGGTACGCAGTCCTGGAAATCTCAGATTTCTGAGATTTCATTCCTGAATTTTCATTCCTTTTTCCTTAAACTGATCCTTGATGTTAGTTAACATGTTTAATTCCCATTATAATGTGGGTTATGACTGATCCTGGGTTCTTAGATTTTTGAATCGGTTTGTGGTGTATCACTGATTCCAGTTTTTGATATTATGAACTAACAGTTAAATTGTATATACAAACCTAATTCCTGAGATTAAATTAATGTTTAACTGAGTTGGGTTTTGGTTTAAATTGATTGGGTTGGGGATTGAATGTGGAAAGGGAACTAATTCCTAAGTTTTAATTTGAAATAAAAGGCTGTGATTTCCATTAAGTTAAACCTGAGTATGTGCACCCTATCCCTAATGGCAAAACTGTCAACTAATTTTTTCTATTTATTATTTTCAGTTCACTCTCACACACACTGCCACACTTCACAGTTTTCACATTGCGTAAATTTCTGAGACTCAAATGAACAACTGGGATCCCATCATGTAAACCTGAGATGACTAAAACTGAAAACATAATGGTTCATTATACGCATTCCCTGTTTTGAATTTCTGAGAGCATTGCACTGTTTAATTGGAAATTAATTCCTGATACACAGTTGGTTGATAAAAATCTGAGAACTAAATGTTATTTTTACCTTGTTTGTTTACACATTGAGTAATCTGAGAGCTGAGCCCTAACACCAACTTCCTATTTATTGATTCCTAACATGCACAGTTCACTGAAATCCCATTCCTGTTACATGAATCCTAAACACACACTAAGCCCCTGTTAACTAAAAACATGCTAGCCTTTTCCCTTGTATACACATATTACTTTTTTGCCAATGTATGTGACCCTTCTATACATTTGACACCCTATTCACATACACACACTTGTGGCCCTTCCCTATATACATATATGTTATAATGTATAATAATATATGTATCATGAATCTATATGTATTTATGCATGTATATATGCAAGTATATAGGTAAGCATGTATATAATGAGTACATAAATGCAATGCATGAAGATATATATGATATGCAATGTAGGATACAATGTATATATGCATGAATGAATGAAGGTAAAATGCAAGTTGTGTGTAAGGTGATGCAATGCTAAATGTTAACAAATCCTATACTTACTTCATGTGTACCACTTACACTATGTCTCTACACATTGCTCTGACTCTAGTTCACATTGATGCATGCTGTACTTGGCCCTCTTCCTACATGTTCACTCACCCCTTATCTCTCCATATATATGTTTGTATTGATTAGCTTAGATTGGTTTGGCATGTGCTTGTATTGATTCTAGTCTAGATTGGTTAGACTTAGTAAGACTTGATTGGCTAGGAGTGGCCTAATTGACCTAGTTTGACTAGTGTGGTTGACTAGAGTTGACCAAGTATTGACTATAGTCTAGTTTGACCTAGAAATCATATAGATGCATTGTACACTTCAATTATAACCCCCTTGTATACGTCATGACTTGTGTTGCTCTAAATAGGACTCATATACCTCGTTTCGGACAGTATATTCTCACAGACATTCAGATCGCAGGCGAGTACATTCTCTGATCATTTCATACTTGTCACGACTTATATTCTTGCTCTTGATTACTTTACTTGATGCTGACACTTATTATCACGAATTGGTACTATATGGATCTTTCATGCAATGTTATCCCTTATAGGATATATCGAGTATTTCGTGTTCGTGTACTTTATCATAGGAATTGTATACTCCTTGTGTTCGTGTTATTCGTGTTCAATCGTATGAAATCGTGTACTCTCATGTGCCCACATGATCATATTGTACGACTATACTTCGTGTGCAATAACATAACTTGACTGGATCCTTGTGTATTGATTGGGGAGGGTGAGTAGGAAATGGTTATGCGATCAAATTTCCTATTGTATAAGACATTGTATATGTCCATTGTACCTTCGTGTATAATCGAGTCCCATTTTATTGTATAACACAACCTGTTTACATAACCATATTGTGCTCTAAATTACTAGTCACTTAAAGTTCTTACTTATCGTGTATATATTTCCAGTTATCAAATATCTCTCATATTTTTATGTACATCTTCTTACAGCGTTTCATGTATCTTACTCTATTGACTGCTTTATAATTCATGCCATGATATGAACTGCATGAGATGTACTGTGCTTGCTCCCGTCCTGACTGGACCTGTTGAAAATATTACAGATGATACCGAGGACTTCTGCCCAACCTACTATGGAGCCCATCTAGACGATACCTGTGAGTTGGACCCAGAGGAGGATCCAGCTCTAGCTGAGGACGTCATCTATACTGCTTAGACTAGATTAGCTAGGCTTTATCTTATTTCTTATGTCATTTGTATTGACTTCAGAGTTGTATTTATTTTCTGGATGTGGTGATGTCATGTCATTAGACACTTAGACCTTCCTTCTGTTTGTATCTTCCTTGAGATTTTCATATCTATGAAATCGTGCTATCTCTGCCTTAGTTGTGATTGAGAATGTATTCTGTATTGTCACCACCACTCGGAGTGTATATACTGTACAGGTACCTTATATTGTTAGATGTTGTGACCTAGGACAGCGTTCTACCGCCGACACTGCGGCGTAGGCTGGACGTACCCACTTCTTGTGCCCTTGCTCTAGGGTGCGAGTCGTGACAAAATAAAAATACCAGACCAATAGTGTTCCTCTCAGTTGATATCAGTCCAAAACTACTTAATTACAAGCATATAAATATTCAGATATCAATTTAATGTGTTAAATCCATAACTCAAGAGGTTATACTCATCCATTTCAGGAACTCCCTGCTGTTCCTAAGGCAATCTACCTGCAATTTGGAAACCTCAACTATACAATTTAGATGAACAACATTAAACTTAATCAGAGCCCTACAGACTGGGTCTTTTATATAGTCTATTCTAAGAATTGAGCACAATCTTACTATACTACCAGCCTTCTATAACTATCTTAACCATCTCCTTATATAATAAAAACTTCTCATCTTCCTACTTAAGGTAATTCTCTACAAAATGAATTATAGACCACAATTGGTTGATCCCAGGTTGTACCTACAATGCTCAGGTCACCAGAATCATTATGGTGACACACTAAAATCTCAGATTAACATAAATCCTGATATCTATTTGGCTGACAGGGGTTACCAACCTATTCTAAACATCATGTCGAACCAAAACCCTCCACTGAACCCAACATGGTACACATATAACACATAATCAATATGGCAATAGGAGGTTCTTAATTTAATGAAATGAACCAATCATTGCTCAGATTTCAAGTTCAACAAAATGAACCAAGGTATTGCACTGGTACCACAGCTCAATAAAATGACTAATTTGATATAAACCTCATCTTCAATTGACAAGCCAACATGCAATAATCCAAGATTAAGCTACTGCACCCTTCATCTAGAGTGTAGGATGGTACTCTACTTCTAGGTTCTGAAATAAATAATCAAGTAATATGGTACCAACTTAGGAATGCAAAATAGAATAATATTAGGAGTATTCCAAGTGAATTGAGCATGACCAAAATATTTATTCAAGAAGCCAGTTATCATAGTGAACTAGATCCCAGTTACACATCACAGACTTTAGTTTATGCTTCCAAACTCTAATCCATTGCACTGATAACTTCACACAAAATCCCAGATTCAATTTTGATATGAAACTTCTCAAAAATCAAACCAAAGCACAAAAGTCTCCAAATCACAAAGTATTTAGTTCAACTGACACAATTTAGTCATCCCTATTGGAATCCTGATCTCTAAGATCTAATATTACTGAGCATCAGGATTTACCTTAATAGGAAACTCTCAGAGGCACGTTCCAATGGAGATTGTAATATCCCTGTGTCCTCTGCTCGATTTCCCACCAATTCCTCTAAACACTCGATCTGCCCATTGACATCAAATTCCCACATTATGACACAAACATTACTAACTTGAATATTATGAAATATTTTAAGAAGAGGATAATTCAACTAAATTAGGTTAGAATTGTTCTTGCCAGAGTTTGGTTGATGAGCCTGGCACACGATCGATCAAAACCAGATCTGATCTAAATCGAATCCTCAGTTCAACCTAAGGTGAAAACAAATCTGAGATCAAAGAATTTAGATGATGAATGTGAGGTGTAATCAAATTGTTGATACTTACAACCTCGATACTCCTCAGATCTATGGATTTAAGAAAACAAATGCTCGATCGATCACTTCGAGATGGAACCTAAACTAAGAACCCACAATTAGAAATCGATCGGATCATAAAATTGGAGAATCGATGGAAAAGCAAATTCCTACCAATTGAACAATCGAGCTTCTAGGCAGATTCGCGAAGGTGAACTCGTTCTCTCTGTCGTCAGGATCTCCACGATCAACTCGCCACCTACTTCTTCGTCTTCACTCAACCGCCATAGCCAGGAAGCTTCGCTCTGTTACTGAGTCACAGGGATTTGTCGAGAAGGAAATGAATAGGTCATGATTGAAAGGAAAGATCGGCTGCTTAAATAGGTGGTTAGAGGAGGGTTGGGGAAAGAATTTGGCGTGCTCGAAAATTCGTCAGAGTCTGTTACTCCTCCCACATGGTCGAGGTGGTGGTGTTGATGACAGCTGGTCTGTGGAACCCACGGGAAAAATTGGAATTTAAATTGCTACCAACCAATTTGAGCAAAAGAAAAGTACTCTTTCTCTCTTTAGTTGAAAAGAAAACGTAGAAAAGAGAGTTAGTTAATGGCTGGTGAGGAATCATCAACTGAGAGTATTATAAAGAGTTAGTTATTGGGCTGGATAATGCTGCCCAATAACAAGAGAATAGAAAAGAAATTTTTATAAGTCCAAAACACATTTGATAAAAAGACTTAGGAAAAATTATTAATGATAAAAATAATATCTAAATAGAAAAAAAAATGATACTAAAATATTAGGATAATGGGAGTTCACAAGTTTGGTGCAAAGGTAGAGCAGCTTGTTACCGACTTATGTGACGTGATTACTCACAAACGCAAGATGGCAGCGTTACCATGCAATGAGTCCCTCTCGGGGCATCGTTGCACCCAAGTCATTATCAACTGCTGCTGCAACAAATTAGCAGCACCTGATGATCGGCAGTCAGTTTTCCAACGACTACAGCAGCCAGCACCTGTCCGACAACAACTTAAGAAACAGGTTCAAATTCCAGTAGCTGAGGGGTTTCCTCTCACTTTCTGTAATTCAGCTCAGAAGGTTCGCAAGGGAGGAAAGAAGACAAGCTCTTCCAGCCCGGCGATCTCAGCCAGAATTGTAAGGAGACCCTCATCTGGGGGGTTCCCATCGACAACCACATAGGGTGTCTATTTAGGCACTCGAGCCAAAAAGAAGCTTCTGGCACCCGGGGGTGCACCTTCGGCTTCCTTGATAGTAGATGAAGCTGGGGGTAGCAGTCACCTCAATGTATGCGACAACTCGGTGTACCAATAGCACATACTGGGGGTAGAGATCCCCCAGAACTGTGCAATAGACTCAAATTTCCTTGAAGATCACCACCCTCACCAAGATAATACAGCTTCCTATACAGGGGGTAGCACCACTTCCGAGTTAGAGGAAGATGACATTTCGATATTCTCTGACGATTTCCCTATACAAGGGTACGACACAGAGAGTACCTCTGCCACAATCCCTTCCACCTCTACCCACGTGAGGACAGTCTTTATGGTTGACGATGATCATGAAGCACCTTCTGACCGACAACGGCTAGAAGTGTTGGAAGCCATGCTCCTGTCATTGGTCATGACCGTGGACGAGATCAAAGCTGCCTTGCCAACTCAACCAGCGAGGACGCTCGGACAAACAAGCTTGGGACCCGCAGTCAATGCGTACTCCAACACGACCGCCCCTCCTTTGGGTGATGATCCCTTAGCAGCATCCGTTCCCTCAATTGCAGATGAAGCCAAGGAGGCAAGAAAGGAAGTCCAGGAGCTTCGAGCAATGTTCAATGCCCGAGACTTCTCTCGGGATCTCAGAATACGGCAGCCGTATCCCGTTGCATGGAAAGATGTGCCTTTTCCACCATGGTACAAGCCATTCCATATCGATTCTTATGATGGAAAGACCTCTTCTAGTCGGTACATTACTTACTTTGAGGTCACAACCGACCACTTGCCGTATAGCGACGCTATCCTTACGCAATTATTCATCGGAGCATTGGAGGGGATCGCGTTCGACTAGTACCGCAACCTTTTCGACAATTGCATCCATTCTTTTGACGACTTCAAGCACATATTCCTAGAAAGATTCTACGAAGTGGGGCATAATGTAACGATGTCGTCTCTCATGGACGTCGTTTAGGGAGAAAGGGAGCTAACAAGGAACTATATCGAGCGGTTCTGCCAAACCGCAATAAGATTGCCCCAAGTCAATCCCGAGAGCTCCTTGATTAAAATCTGCCAGAAGAAGCTGCTCCCTATAATTAGCCTCTGGATGGGTGACGATCAGTTCAGGGATTGGACGACCGTCATCATAAGTGCTACCAACGTAGAGGCAAAATTGAAGAAGGCTCGCCAGCTGGGATTACACATCCCAGACGGAGAAGGTAAGGGCAGACGTCCTGGTTCCACTTCTAGTAACAACAACAGTGGCGCCACCACCAACCGGGACAATAAGGGCAAACAGGCCATGGTCACTGATGCGACTCCGAAACCCGAACAAAAACAGACGGAAGGTCCGTGGCCCAAGGTTAATTACTCATTTGAAGATAGTCATGTCAAACCTATCATCGATATGCTCTTGCAAGGGGGTAGGATCCAGCTCCCCCCACCAAGGTGCGATCCCCGAGCAGCAGAATTGGAGGACCTAAAGTATTATCACTTCCACCACTATGTCCATCATACCACTCATGATTGCTTCTAATTGAAGCGGTACATTTAGAGTCTTATCGACTCCAAAGCTCTGTCGATAGACTTTGAAGAGGTTACCGTCGCGGCGAACATGGTATCTATTCAGTTCGACGACTTCCCTCCGACAAGTACTCCAGACGGAGTAATACCTGTCCTTCGAGCAACGATGGAGGTTACTAATCTTCTACCCGTCCGAAACCAGACATCTGGACTGGTACCTCTCACTACCTCGCGAGGAGAGATCATGCGAGTGCATCCAGACTTGGTGCCCGAAGTTACCCAGGGGATGTCATCTCCTACCAGCAAGAAAAAGGGCAGGAAGTCTAGAGCCTGCCACACAATTTCAGCCGAAGGTGAAGAAGCTGCAGTCGTTGTTACCCGGTCTGGAGCACAAGTCCAGCCCGCACGAGATAGTTCAGCAAAAAATCCTCAGCCGGCAACGTTGCCTCCCTATGATGTTCCAAGACCATCTCAGCCTCCACTGGCGGATAAGTCCAAAACAAAGGAAACCCGCTTCGACAGGCCACTCCGTAATGATGTACCGGAAAGACCTTAGAACTTTGATATATTAGCACAATTGGCTAATACGCCAGCAAAGTTGTCGTTATACGAGCTCCTAAGGCCCTCCAAGGATCTTCGTGTCGCATTAAGCGAAGCAATCCAAAATGCTGATGCATACTTAGCCAAGTTCAAGCCTCCAGGGGATGACCCGCCACCAGATCCACAAGGTAGCGATAGCACAGATGTAATGTCCAACATCATATCTACTCCACAGGACATGTTGATCAAGTCCAATTTGCATGGTCGCCCCTTGTACTACACTAGATACATAGGCGACATCAAGGTGGATCGAACGCATATCGACCCTGGCTTGTCAATAAGCATCATCCCGAAAGGATTGCTCTAACTTCTTGGCATCCCTATGCACCGGCTAGCGGTGACAAATACTACCATTAGCGGTTTTAACTCGGGAAGGAGCTATCCCCTAGGGAAGCTCTGATTGAAATATCAGATTGGTGACCTGAAGACGGAGGTTACCTGCTACGTCATAGAGGTAGACACACCCTACAACATCCTCTTGGGGCGTCAGTGAATACATGACTATATGATGGTGCTGTCCACCCTTCACCAGTGCTTCAAGTATGTCAATAGATACGACTTCGTGAGGACGAAATTCGCCAACATCGATCCCTTCAAAGGGGTTGAGTCTTATTATTCTTCGGAGGCTTGCCTATATAAAGAATCTAAAAAGTACATCAATAACAAACTGGAGACCATCACAGGGCCAGAGGAACCCGTGATAATTCGCTTCCAGACTAGTAAATCAGGCAAAGCCGCACCCCTTGCCGCAACCTTACATGAAGAGGTTCCTGGTTCTCTCGTTCAAGCTGCATAGTCGGAACCAATGGTCATCCGACTCCCAAAGTCAAGAGCCAAAGCCCATCATAGGGCCGATGTTGATCCAACTGCCAAAATCCATCCGAAGACAATCGGAAGACACAAAATCCCTTGCCGAGCCAATTGACACCCGTCTTCCCAAGACGAGCTGGCAACTAAATGCCGATCCGACATACTCTGGCAAGCCAATATTGCAAGTTTAACCCTTGGTGGTCAAGTTGTCCAAGACGGCATCCCAACCTTTAGGATCGCAGGGGGTAGCCAAAGAGGACGTAGAACTCGCCGATTACCTGGTGGCACAGACGGATAGTCCCTCTCCTGATGATGTAATCCCCATGGAAAGAGTTCCTTATCTCATCAATAAGAGGCTGCCAATTAAAAAAAGAAGAAGGAAACATATACCACCTAGAGTGTCGAGTTATGTACATCAGGTACTCCTGAACTTACACTCTTTCTTCTCCCCGAGGGGAGTCGCATTACATCTCTATGAGTGACAAGTCATGTATATTGATACCTCTGAACTTTCGCTTTGATGTTTCGACTACCATATATCACGCCCATATCACCCCTGTTGGGTTCTGTTTCAAAATCTATTACCCGCACCACTAGTGCGCAGAAGGGTCATAGGTCCATAAAACTTATCCTAATCTATTGCTCGTACCATCAGTGCACAAAAAGGGTAATAGGTCCACAAAATTCCCCCGACGAGAAAAATAACCACGACCATATTACCTCTGATTTGTTTTCCCATCCATTACTGGCAAATCACCCAATACATAGAACTACCACGTTGATAACACCTTTGAGTTGTTCTGTGTATCCCCATTTGGCCTACTCCTACCAGTCCTTATTACCTCTGAGTAGGAAGGCTCTACTTCAGAGTCATATTTACCACGTCCTTATTACCTCTGAGTAAATATGTCGGTCTTCTCTCCACTTGTTATCAGTACTCGCATCGCCAGTACACAAAATGGTAATAAGTCCACAAAAATTATCCTAATCTATTACTCGCACCATCGGTGTATCAAAAAGTAGTAGGTCCACAAAATATCTTTCAAATCTATTTGCTCGCATTTTCAAAAATACAGAAAAGGGCAATAGGTCCAAAAAAACTCCCTCCAGGGGATATTCTTTATCAAAATGCTATTACAAGCTCCTCAGAGTAGACTGAATGTATTCTGCTCCATCACTAAAAGAAAAAGAAGAAAATAGAGAAAGAGATGGGAGGAGAAACAAAATCCACTACTCATCAGCAACACACAACTTGATAAGAATGTACTCCAACTGCGCAGTTGAGCGCTCAATTATCAGTTTGACTCAACGTTCAGCTTCCTGGGGTAACCTTTCGGCGTCCTCCAGATACGCATGAGCCTGCCAATTTTTTCTAATTTCTTCAGTGCCCCCTCTAAAGCAGTAGAGGCTCGTGTGACTTCATCAGTCTCCTTCCAGATCTTCTCACTCTCCTGACGAGTGGCTTGGAGCTCAGTCCCCAGAGATGTTAGCCTAGCCTGGAGCTGGAGGAGTTGCTCGTTAGTTTCGGCCATAGCACGAGTGATGGTCTTCTCACGAGTCATGCAAATCTTTCCCTCCTGGCTCAGCTTGTCATACTTAAGGGACTGCTTCTGGAGGTCTTTCTCCAAGGTGGGCTTGGTCGTCTCTTGAACAGCCTTTACCTTTTCTACGGTTGATACAAGGAAAGCATGCTCCTGCTCCACCACGGTAGACACATCGACTTGTCGCAGTTTCTGCAACTGGATTAGGCACCGATTAGCCTCTGCCAGCTTGTGCTCCAGAAGGATGACCACCCCTTATCTACCCGAAAGTGTCTTCAGCAGGGTAATCTGGCCTGGGGTGCAGTGGTGGGCCACAAAAAATGGAGTCCCTCTCCTTAAAGCAGCCTCGACCCCACGTTTTAAGTGACGATAAAAGCTCTCGACTATGTCCCATGACGATTCATCCAAATTCTCCAGAGAGGACGGCATCGAAGGGATAGAACCTAAGGAAGTTGAAGGCGTTTGGAAAGGAGGTACACTTGAGCTTGATGATCCTGTCCAAAAGGAAATAAATTCCGAGCAATGAGACTCCCGCACAGCAGTGATCTCCTCTTCCACAACCCGAAGAAGCTGAAGGAGAGGCAGAGCGGCGAGTTCAATCTCCGGGGAAGAGGCAGCTTCAACCAACCTTGCACCCACCGATGCTGGTATAGGAACCACCACCTCAGCCGTTGGTGGTCTAAGGGGCTCTGAACTCAGCTCAGAAGGGTTCTTTTCGATTTGAAGGAGGGGAGGTCCATTTCTTCTCTTCGGCAGGAGGTCTGCCACGACGTCGTCCGCTATCCCCTCCTCCGCGGTCATATCCACTATCATTAGTGGAGAGGCAGGGCCTGTAGGTCCAGAACAACCAACAATCAGCTTGACTCGAAGGATATGAAGAAAGAGCAAATGAACCTCCTCGTCGGTAAGGATATGACATAGCTTACCAGGGGAGGGCGGTGAAGATCGCAACTCGCTCTGGACAGTTATGATTCCTTCCACTGCCCCCATATCCTCCTCTACAGCAATATTCGAATCACCTACATCTGTCACTCCAGCCTCGGTCAATCTAAAAGGAGGTAAAGCTGGGTCGGTTGCGACCAATCGTGACCCTGCGGCCTCGATATTTGATTCTGTAAAACTGGGGCCTTTTTCGACCAGAGTGCCTATAACTAGAGAAGTTTCAAAAGAAGCACGAGCTGCGGAGGGTTTATGTCTTCAAAAGCCTGTACGAAAGAAAGAGAGAGAAACAATAAGATAAATAGCTGAAATAATATGGTAGTCGGTCAGAATGAAACTTACCTCTGGAAGGGTTTCGGCATCACTGCCCTCTCCCACAAGGTCAGAACCTCGATTCTTAAACGTGACCCATTTTTGAGAATGAGGCCAATTAGCAATAGAAGGTCCACACTTACTTCGCTTAGACGAAGGACTCGGCACAGGGGAAGGCAAGCGCGTCACCAGAGTACTTGCAGGAGGCAACAGATCGTTGTACTCATCCTTCTTTTTTGTATCAGTGTCGGAATCAGAGATTTTAACGGCCTTCGTCTTCCCTGCCCTGTTCCTCTTTTTGGACTCCTCGTGCTTTTCCGCCATCTTAATACCGGTTATAAAACTTATACTCGTATCGAAATTATGGGGAGGCCCGTTCACGGAGACGTGGTAGAGGGCAGCCATATACGAGATACGCACTAAACCCCTGGTATCAGGAAGAGAGAAGATGGTCTGGGTACAGACAGCACTGTAATAATGCCAGGCCCGAATACCATCTAGGACGCTGCCTTCATAACCCAAACAGGGACTCGGGTTGTCTAAAAACAATTGGCAATACCTAAATTATCTAGAGTACCGGCTGGGCAAGTAAGGTTCCAAGAAGGCAACGTTACGGTTACGGTACACCAAATGCGCAGGACGGATATTCTACAACCAGCGAAACATCTTCTCGGATAAAATATGGGGTACAATACTGCCATCAAGATGAAGATGCCTCACTTCCTCATCAGTGAAAGACGGAGTAGCTGTCCACCCGTGCGAGCACAATACGGCATTTGAACATGGTCAAACAGGTCTAAGGCATATCATGATATTGATAAATGAATGCATCGTGAATCGTTGCGTTCCCCTCAGGGCCAGGTCGCATCAGAGAAGGGCAGTACATTAACAGCCACCCCATCAGATAATGATAGGGTAGCTCAATTCGGTAGAAATCCTTCATAATGTCATAAGCTATGGTTCTGGCCGTCAAGATACAAAGACCTCGATGAATACTGCATACCATGGCTGGGAGTAGAGCTAGCCTGCCTCCGAAAATTAATTTGACAGCAGGGAGGATCAGGTTGCGGCTGATTCTCTCAATCGAACCAGCACCCCCCGAGACCACACAAATCCTCAGCCAAATCATCAGAAACCTAGCCAAGATGGCTTTATTAGACAAAGGTTGGGTATCTTGATAGAAGTAGCTGAATGTGTCGGACTGGCTTCCGAATCTGTCACCAGAAGCTTTGGTTCTCTTAGCGCTTTGCACCTGAGCGTCCACTCCCGCATGAGTCTGGGGTCTCCGAGTGACAACCCGACCCGAGGCGCCAAGGTCGAATAAGTAACTAACCCAGGCCTTGGTGTGAGGAAGGGTCCCCTCAGAACTTTCATCCTTCTTTTTTGACATTTGTTGACAAGTGCTATGATGACATAACACCTCCCGGTAAACGACAAGAAACCCGGAAAACTTCCACTATAATTCCTCAAACTCCTCATTCGTGGGAATATACTCTTCATAAACTTCATCCCCTAGGGCAACTTGGAGACGTCATGCATCTCGTGAAGGGCGAGCCCCATCTCTCTAGCAGGTGTATAAAAGGTCTCCGTACAACGATTGTACATCTCGAGGAGTGCTATAAACAGCTCTGCATTCATAGGGAGGCCATAGCAAGTACCCATTATGGCATAGTATAGGCCGAGCTGCTGTAAAATATCCCCATAAGTCGACAGGATCCAGAGCGTCAAGTTTACCCAAGGAGGGGAATGACACATCCAATTCTGCAGCGATAATCTACCCGTAGGATACGATCTTTTACGGGCAATCTGGTTCAGGAAGGTGTCGGCCTCATAGAGTCGATTATTGGGCCTCAGGTCGTTAATAAAACTACCAGGGGCTAGCCCGACGACAGAACAACTGACCGACGCCCTGGTCGTGACCGCTGACCGCACTCATCTATTATAATGGATATTGCCCACGAAGATGGCTTGCCGGTCCTAAGTAATGGGGTTCGTCTTTCGTCTTTCGATAGACACCATGTTGAAACTTGAAAGAGAGAAGTGGCGTTCCATCTGAGAAAGTTGAATCGGTAGCTCATTGGAAAGAAAATCCCAGTTCTCAAAAAGCTCCAGGGCACGAGGATTCGAGACAACTATAGCATCTCCAAACAAAAATGCAGGCTTTAGATGAATGCCCCTAGCTTCCTGGAATTCATCATACTGAGTAAGTAAAAAAATGATTGGTTCCTGATCTCCCTTAACCTGTCTTCAGGCTGATTTCGGGTTATCTGAGTCGACATATGTTCAACTATTTGGTCAAATCTCACACCCAACGCAGATTGAGCATATCCTATCAAGAGTTCCCCTGATGGATCTAGGGCAAGTTTACTGCAAAAGATAGAGAAAAAGTAGAAGTTAGAAGTTCATCCCTTCAAACCATGTGACCTAGCCAAAACAAGACCTATGCGGCACAGCGGCATAAAGAACATGAGATGCATGCGGTTAGGTCATATGCTCATACGGCACAGTCGGGGGACACTTAGGTCGCTCAATCAAAAAAGGTGCTCATGCGGCCCAGTCATAAGGATCTCATGAGGCACTTATGCGGCTCAGACACAAAGCGTTCATGACTCAGTAATGAGGTACTTATACGGCTTGGTCTCAAAGTGCTCCTGCGGCTCGAGATATGAAACACCCATGCGGCTCAATCAGGAGACACTTATGCGGCACAACTATTCAGTTTTCATACAGATCAGTCCTGGGTCATTTATGCAGCGCTTATGCGACTCAGCTCATACGGTCCAATCATACAGAACACATGTTGTCCAACTGAGATAGGGCACGCATCGACCAAGATTATTGTACATAGCACGGGCCTGCGCATAAAAACATACGACATGGCCATCGTCTTCCCACTGTCCTTACCTTTGATGGGAGGGTGCACGTCGGAATAAATGGAAGGAGAGTTCGCCGCTCTCGACGGAGAAGCAAGTCCCTTTCCTTTGGCCGCAGTCGACCTGGAAGCTTTTGGAGCCATTTAAGACAAGAAGACGAAGATGAAAGAGAAGAAGGTAAAAAAAAAGTTTTCTCTTCAAAATAACCCATATTTATAGGGTTTCTAAAAATAGTGCCGCTTCGGTTCTCGAGATCATTAAAGATAATGATGACGTTTGGGGATTTTAGCCCTAGTAACCGTCGACTTTATCTCGAAAAGAGGACCCAAATCCTAAATTGAATCAAGAAAATTAAATGGAGCAGTGACAGCTGGCAGGCTCTCTAAGGCTCGAAGTGTCCCTGTGGTTCAAGATTTGTTCTGCGGCTCAGGATTTCCCAACAACTCAAGATTTCCTGCGATATGAAGACTCCCTGCGGCTTGACATATTTTCATGCTTCTTATTCAAAGTATTCCAAATTTGTAATTTGAAAACTTTGAAGGGGGTCTTGTAGAAGCATGAAAAATATGGGGTTCATACGGATTACAAATTACCGTATAGGTACTTTGGGCCAAACAGGTCCGCATAAAGGAAAGCCGCATGACTGGTTCAATGACATATACGGCCCGTCGACAACCAGCTTCAGAAGGAAGATATGCGGCCAAGAGGAGCAGTTCGTCTAATAAAGCTGACAAGTCCTAACAAAACTGACAAAAAAAAGACAGCTCGTACGCCTTCATGCGGCCAGAAGGAGTGTCATCTAAGCCGCATGAACCTTATGTGGCTCAGACTATACGGCCCCAAAATCTTCAAACTTTATGCAGCCAAGAGTAACTGTGATCCAAGCTGCACGAGCTTTATGCGGCCAAAATATAGAATCTATACGGCTTAAATCCTTAAGATATGTCAGGACTAAGGAAGTTTATGACTTAAGTCGCATGAGGCTCATGCGGCCCCACATGGTCAAAAATTGAGAGATCTATGCGACTAAAAAAGTGATTCCTGCGACAGGATGCGTAGCAATCTGACCAAGTCCTAAACTACCCAGATTTGCTGTAACAAAATCCCAACAAATCGACAGATGGCAGCTAAAGAGCGGGTCTTTGCATGCTAATCAGCCACGTGGCAACATGCCATCTATGCGGCTCAACATACATTCTATTATAAATAGCAGGGTGTTATACCCCTGCAAAAGGCTGGCAACCTTCAAGAAAGCAATTTCTTCAAGATCTAAAGACTATGTCAGATAGTCCACGGAGTAAGGCAGAGTTGATAACACTTTTCCAAGCCTCCACCGATACCCCCCAGAATCAAAACTAAACAATTATACTTAGATTGTTTCCTAGGATTTCTTTCTATGCTTTTCTTTGTACAAGCGAGCTAGCAATCAATTTCAGTGTTCTGTAATACCTGTCTTTGATTTTTTATGGCAAATAGGGGGCACTGGAACGTTGGGGGCAGTGGCGTGTGGGTTGGTGGTAAAATAGGGGACGTTAACCGACCACGAGGTGGTTTGGTATGTTCATGTCCACGTAGCTTTCTTCCCTTTTGTATGGCTTTGCCACCGTTGTGGTGGTCGCCAATGGATTTGGGGGTTTTGGTAAAAATCGGTGGTGGTGGTGATGAAGGGCTGTGACGATGGTGGTACCGTTTGGTTGGGTGTAGTGGGTAGCCATGGTGGCATTTGCTGGAAAGTTGACAGGGTAGTGATGAGTAAGTTCGTGGGTTGCGGAGATAAAAAGATGGTGTCTCGACAGGGAAGGCAGAGCAGTGGTGAGTTCGACCGGGGTTGGTCGGGGTGCTTGGCAGTAGCCGGTCGTTAGGTCTAGCGGTGGGTCATGGAGACCAGCGGGAGTCAGGACGAACAGGGTGGTCGTTGCGGTGTGGTGGTCAGATTCAGGGAAGAACAGGGCGTGGTCAAAGAGTTAGGCAGTTCTATTGTGTCAAAGAGAATAGGTTTTTGTAGGGTTTTAGGAGAGGAGATGGGTCAGTTGATGCCTCTTATTTATATATATGGATTTGGATTGGTGTTAATCCTAGGGGGATTAGAAGAGATCAAATTCAAATTTGATTTGGATGTGAATATAGGAGGATTTGAGTATTCAGCTAGCCCAGGAAATATGAATATTTCTAATTGCACTAAAACCCTTAGTATTTTGGGTTTTTATAAACCCTCCCCCTTTCTTTTGTTATCTTAGTCAAAGTTACAAATCAAATCTTAATTCAAATAAATAGTTATTATTATAATTTAAATATAACCACATCATCTAAATAGTTTATAAGATATTTTTACTAATCAAATCTCATAGAATTATTTATGGTTTTCAAAACTACTTTCGAAACCAGTTTTTTTGAAAGTCTAAAATTAATAACCAACCACCTTTTGAAATTCATAAGAAAATTCAAGAACAATATTTTTTTATATTAAAAACTAAATAATATTTTCAAACTATTAATTTAAACTATTTGTCGAAATAGAAATAGTAGCAAAATAAAGTTTATACGTTTTGAAGAGAATTTATTTCAAAAACAAGAAGAATAAATAAAATAAAATTTTAAAAATCTGGGAAGAGGGGTTACAAATCTACCCACCTTAGAAATATTTTGTCCTCGAAATTTTAAAGGATACGATCAGGCACGATTAACAATATAATCAACAAATGATATGATAAATGATCAAAATAAGTTAGATCGTAAATAGAATTGAACCCTAAAAAAGATACCACGTGGCACGATTAAAGTATAGTAAAAAAAACAATCTAGTCACAATGGTCAAGGATATAATCGAAATAGGGTTAAGTTAAACAAGAAAAAGTCGTTAGGAACGATTAACAAATGTCAAAATTATATAGGCATGGGCAATGATCAAAATTTAGACAAAGTCTAAACATGGTTAAAAATTACTTAGATACAACTAAGATGTAGTCACGGTCAAGGTTAACCATGCAAGTCATCCAAGCATGATCAATATTAAAAACAATTGGCACGAGCATGAACATGATCAAAATAGTCATGATCACTATAGAATAAAAATCTAAACATTAGCAATAACTGAATTAAAATATAGGCACGATTATGATTAGTCAAAATAGTTTAGTCACGATCAAAGTCGTTTAAGAACGATCAAGATTTGAAATCATTTTAGCACGAAGAAAAATTATTTGGGCACGATTATATAATCAAGATCTAGGTACGACTATGATTCCAGTGAAATGGAATCAAATATACTAAATGATTACTATGAGGGAACTAATAGGATATGGGTAAGGAAGAGACTACAGGGCTTATCCAGAAGACATAAGATAAAATAGGGTACAAAATCAAACGAAAATGAGGGTGTGTAATGGTCATGTGCCAATAAGAGACAGTCTCTTTAGTATTTGAAAAACCATAAGTATGTATGAAGTCACTTTACCGAGAATATATGTCTCGCCAGTATACATCTGGCTGTAGTAAATCCTTCGTTTCATGACTCAAATATGATTATGGTATCGAATACCCTATCAACTCTATCCAATATTGACGTAAAGATAACTAAGATCAAAATAGGACAACTAAGACATATTTTTAATAATATTCGATAACCCAAGCATACCTAAAATTACTTCAAATTAGGGGTCATGCCATGCCAGTGCGCTGCTGGCTGCATTGAACCCGCAGTCTCCATAATACAAATAAATTGGGATAATGTGTTTCTGTTTTGCCATTGTAAGTCAACCAATTTTTTTCAACTATATCCATAAAAATTGTCAAAGGAGTTTCTAGATATTCAAACAAGTTAGTCATGATAGGAAAAGTGTAAGTATCTGTTCTTGAAGTGAAAGTATCAATTTTGAAAAATAAAACATCTATTAGGAAGAAATGACTGAAGATAAGGGAACTTTAAACATTATAATCTCTATCAAAACTAACTCGAGATTAACATATGGGTGATTGAATCAAAAATTATTTCGAAAATAATTCCTAATGGCAAAAATGAAAATAAATATGCAATTCGGATATTATGATGATATTTAAGGAGCACAAAATAAAATTTGAACAGATGATCAAGATTAGAAATTGAATCCTACGAATTCCTAGTTTACCAAGAGATTAGTCTACCCACCTTTGATCTTACCATCTTATTGAAACAAAATAGTGTATCCTTATAGAAGGATTCCTCAATTATCTAATAGGGTTTAGAATTCAATAAATCTTCATCTAAATTATATGGCCTATGTAGCGACCATAACTACCCAACAGTCAAATTGAATAAGGGACTCTTAGTCCTAGCCATTCTCCTTGAATTAAATCAATCCTAATTGTGAATGAGCACTTCCTACTAGCTGGCTCGTAGTTGTACGACTAACTTAAGTACTACCACGAGTTCGCAATCTTTTGCAATAATAGACCTACATGGGTCACCAAAAAAAATTGTCACGATACGTACTGTAACGCCCCAGTCCCAAAATACTTAGGACTAGATACGTAGACATGCCAGCTGCATACATACGAGTATATAAAATGCTCGTATGTGTACATAAGTTGTAAAATGTAGAAAGCCATGATAAACTAAATCTCATCCACATATATGAAGGAATAATGATATAATCAACCCTAATTGTTATTTGTACAAGATGTTGGGCGGAGACATATCCACTACCAACAAATTTAAATAAGAGAAATATACAAAGGAAGAATTTGTCGAGCGGAGCAAGTGACGAGTCCAAGAGTAGCCATCGCAAAGGAAGGAAGTAAACCATGGCCTTGGCTAGAGCACCTGCGAAAATCATAAGCACACCTGCAGAAATCACCAGGTCCTCAGAGGGACGTAACAAGATACAGAAAGAACATGCCAGTATAACTGTAAATGTAAATACTATAAAACTATAACACAACTGGGTCCTTAACCTTCTAAGTGATATGAACTTTGAGGACAACGTTCTACGCCGGGGCTATAGGATCAAAAGAGTAAATAAAGAGTGGCCGCAAGTAGCTCTCATACGAGACACTATCGGCCCGGGGCGGTAAGTAGCAGTCATCTGAGTCACTATTGGCCCAAAATGTGTGTAAAAGTAAATATAGCCCCTACGTAGTAGCTGTCCTCTCCCCCCAATGATACTATACATGCGACGTAACCATGATGCATCAACACGTGTCGTCTCCACAACACTGTTTAATAACTAATAACTATCAAGTCTTTAACATGCATCTATTGACAGTTATTCCTACGCATGTGCACGAGGGATTAGCCAACACGCAAGTGACCTATATATGCTACTCACAACTCACACACAACTCGTGTACAATCGTGACAAGTTAATGAGACACACTAAATTGACGGTAGTCCCTTAACTCTAAGTCCACATGTAAGAAGAAAAATAATAACAAAAAAATAGAGGTGCAGTAAATATACAATAACTGAAAAATAAATGCAACTAAATGTAAGCAGTAAAGATGGCAAGGTATCTTGCCTGGCGTTGCGTCCGATGTGGTGCGATGATCAAGGTAGCATAGAATATGACTTCCTGTTACATCTACGCAAGACGACTTCCGGTGATGGGACAGACTGTTTCTTTGAATCCAGAATAATCAAATTAGTTATGGTCGACACCAGGAGGTAAGAATTTACAAAAGATGGGGATTACGATCAGTCGTTGCTAGTGACGATATTTGAAGATGGTAAAATAGATAGTTATCCTTTTTAGAAAAATTTTATTTGAAAACTAGATTTTTATAGTGAAAACAATTTTTTGACAACTATTTGAAATATTTAGTAAATCGTTTTTGGGTTAATCTCTAAGTTTGTAAAATAACTTGAGGTAGAAAGCTACATATATTAGTCGAAATATTCAAAAAAATCATTTTTTAGGGAGAAAATCTAAATTTAATCAAAGTAGGGTTTTAGGTCGAGGGCTATATTTTGAAATGCCATAAGATAAATATATTTACATTCTGAAATCAGTTTCGAAATTACATATATAGTCAAGCACCAAACTTTTGTAACCAATATAATTTAGAATTTATTATATACTTATTTATTTATTGCAACACAATATTGAAGATATTAGTAATGATATTAATAAACTTTTAACCAAATATACTATGGCATAGTATATAATAATAATACTAACAATAATAATAATAATAATAATAATAATAGCCACAAAATCCTCTCAGCACTGCTCTTCCCCAAAACGAGGTTTTATTTAAAAGAGGAAGAGACACAGAAGCCAAAGCTGAAGAAGAAGAAGAAGAAGGAAAGAAAGAGGAAGAAGGAGAGAGGAAGAGGGGAAAAGAGAGGAGCTTACACAGTGGTTCGGCCGGTGGTCGTCCGTGAGCAGCGCGGCGGAGCGGAGCTCGTGCGGTGCTCGACGGAAATCGAGTGGCGTCTTCCCGGTCAACCCCACAAAATCTGGCGACGGAGGCTCCGGTTATGGCGGCTCCGGTGGAGGCGCACGTCACCAGTGTACGTGCGGGCAGAGGAGTCCCACGGGCGGCGCTTGACGAGGCTACCTCGGCGCTGGAGTGTTCGAGGTACGACGGGTACTCCAGATCTGGCGGAGTTGCCGGGGTCAGGGTTTTATCGAGTCCGACTGCTCACACCGGAAGGTTTCCTAGCTGGACAGGCTCGGTGGGACGGTGGCAGAGCGCGGAGAAGACGGCGATGTTGATGACGAGAAGCGACGCCTACAGCAGGGTGGCTGCGGCAGAGGTAAGGGTTATATTTTGGTATTTTTGTTGATGGCGATTGTGATGTATTCGTGGTGACGGTGGTGGCGGGTGATGTCAGGCGAGGTGGTGGTTTGCTGCCATTTGGGGAAGCTACGGCAGGGGTTGTTAGGTGTCGGATGGGGCTGCGCTCAGGGTGAACGGAGGGATCAGCCAGGGTTTTGCCGGAGGCAGGCGATTAGGCACTAGGTGTCTAGTCAGTTGCGTTGGTTCTGGCGATGACGGGAGAGGAGATGGACAGGAGTGGCGCTGTCAGGAGGAGGCGTAGAGGCTGTGGGGGACTTGGGGTTGCCACGTTTTAGTGTTGGGATTTGATTATGTCGAGGGTGTGTCCGACACAAAATTCTCAATGTACATGTACCAATATGGAATAAGAACGGTGGACACAGACACGATGCATGAGGCTTGGGTTATGGTGGTGATGACTGTAGAATTGTTGGAAAATAATATGGAGCCTCTCCTTATATAGGGGGTAGGAGCTCCAATTGGATAAGGACTGGGATTGTTTAAATCCTCAATAGATAAATCACCCTTTTAATTTAAATAATTTTAACACAACATTTATACCAACAAATTCTCATATTTAATTCGAAACTATTTTAAAATCATCCGGTACAATCCAATATCGATTTAATTCAATTTATCAAAATTAATCCAATATTAAATCAAACGGGATTTAAAATATCTTTTTTATGATTACTAAAATATGATAATAGTAAATTTCAAAAATCATGATAATTATTTAAATATTTGGAAATATATTTTTATAAATAAATAAACTCGTTATGATTAATTTTCAAAAATCACATGGACATGCACACAATAATATATTTATGGGAAATAATTGTTTTCCAAATTATTACTTACATTTGTAGCGTAAAAATAAGATAACCATTTTTATATAATCACTAAAATAAATGAAGTGATGCATTTACCATTCTAAGCAATATAAAATATTTATCATATATTATTTTAAAACCTTATTTCGCAATATAAGAGAACGTAATAAAAGTAAAAATTTTCAAGACAAATATGTACCTAGCACATATTCGCACTCGACGAGCAAATACGAATCACAAACTCGCGCACGATGACAAATGTAAACTTGTATGCGACGTACGATCTGAAGTACAAAAATCATTTCTGAATTATTTATAAAAAATAAAATAAAATAAGTAGTAAAATTTTAGGGGATTTACATCCTACCCAACTTAAAAGAATTTTGTTCTCAAAATTTAGGAATAGTTAGGATAGGTAGGCTTAAGGAGGTACATGTGTTTCTAGGTAAGAAAACATAATCAAAATTCAGACAAGGAGTCGTAAACGGATTTAAAAAAAAACAGCCATTTAGATAAAAATTAATCAACGGTCATAGTTAGCAAATGATCACTTGCATGATAGTCTAATAGTGTCTCGATCAATACGAACCATAAATCTTAGAAATGTGCAATCTCGTAATAGGCAATAGCTTCTTAAATCTCTTTTTATTTCCAAATTCATATTCTCTTTTCACCCTCTCAGAATCAACTTCATCTATTTTATTATTTCTCTTAAAAATTTAATCCATAATTCCTATTTTTCTTTCTTTGCTTTCAATATGATAATTATCCTCGAAAATTTACTCACAGAGATTTGAGCTCCAACTACATTCATATATCTAGCTCCAATATCTCAACGATAGAGATTCAATAAGTCCAAAAGTCTAAGTTCAATAATTTCTAAGCTACTTCTCCCAACATACCCATACATACGTAAATATTTTTCTCAACCCAAATTTCGTCTTTTATAATTTTCTAAAATAATTCAGTCGCCCTTTAATCAATTTAGTCGAACATAAATTCAAAGTTACTTCGATATGAGCTATATCCAAAATCTTAAAATTCGATAAGTCCAAACTTCATAATTCAACTAATCTCTAATACTCTTCTTCCCACATATTTTCTGTCAAGCTAATTTCCTCATACAAAATTTCCTTTTATGAATTTACATCAAAATTTCTCCACTTAATTTAGTCGAGAGTTGATTCAGTCTCACTTAATATGACCTTTATATTAAAAATCATCACATGGTTTCTTGATTATTAAGGGTTTAAAAGTTTACACTTCTTCTTGAACTGTCACGCCCCAGTACCAAAATACTGGGACGGACTAGGCCAGCTACTCCGTATGAGGTATAAAACGTCATACGGCGATCGTGGCTGTCAATCTTGCTGGGTATCCTAGCATGCAAGCAGTCTATGGCCTAAATCCGATCTCATATCCACAGGCAATAATCAATAAAATAACGACAAGAGAGATAATCATATAAAAAACAGGAAATACTCATATGATAATCAGAGAGTCTACAATAAAAAATAATGTAGACAAGAACACCTTCCCACACAGTTCCCTCATGGTCAGAAACTGAAGCACGTCCTCCAAGTCAAGTATGGAAGATCCATATGGTCGATCACAGGCAATCTGGGAACAATCCAGGGTTGGTCAGGCCAACCGTAGCAAGTACCAGAAAGGAAGGCCCAAGGACGGGCGAAGAAAACCAGCAGGATATAATATGACAGGAATAGTATCTAAAAACAGTAAATAAGGTAAGGGATCGTGTGGTACCAACGCACGATTACAGAATATAAGGCAGCAATCCAACTACTAATACGTAAGTAACCAACGATCATCACAATCATCCTGACATCCACTAATACTTGCATCGCCAACTGGAACTCGTAGTCCGTCATCGGAACGGTAACCCATCCCTACATCAAACAAGAACAAGGGAATGAATCACTGCGCCGGGACAGCGTTACGTGCCAGCCAGCTTAGCAAGCAACAAGCCATACAATTTAGGTGAATAAGCGGCCACTCAAAAGTCTACGGCTATCTATGTGGAGGTTGGGTTACCCCAATAATGCAATATAGGAATCCTCAGATCGTGCCATATCCCGCAAGGGCTAGCGAGGCCAAATAACGTATAGCAGGTAGGTATGTACGGTCCCTCGAAAGGCCACCGTGCTAAGCAGGAGTACATATAGTAGTCGAATACTGCCATATCCGTGGCGGCCAACCTTGACGTGCCAGGACGAGCCTGTGGCGGCCGGTAATGCACGATCTCGGGATTCCGTTCCCTCCCAATGCTTCTACCATTTTTAGTTGCCTAGATTAACCCTATATTTATCCGGAATCACATGTCGTGGTCACATGCTCATCCTCCTAGATGTCGTACCTCAGTACGAGAATGCTAAGTAAGAATCAGCCTCGGCACCTATAGTCCCAGTTGTGATCCATCCTTAGTGTTATGCAACAAGCAAGCCAGCAATCCTAACCACGCTAAGACTATAGGCCAACTACCAGATACCCGTACAGGTAATCATATAATATAGCCAGAATATCAAGATGGCATCGCAATGCCATATAATCATGGAAGTAGTACCTCAAAGTGCCAATAGACAAAGGGCACCGCAGTGCAATGTCAGGGCCAGCACCTCACAGGGTAAGCTGGACTTATAGCACGGATACAGGTAGTCAGGTCTGGGACAAGGACAACTCTGTCAGTCACAAGAAGTCATCTGCCCACATCGTGGCATGATTATCAGGTCAAGTACAATACCAGAACCTCTACTATAATAACATCTCAAGCATATATGGGAGCCTACAGCTCCAATCATCAAGTCGGTCTACCCACCGGATCAATCTATGAATAGTCTACCAATCCTCGATAGGATAAATATCATATCAGGAAAATACGATCACTTGGTACTAGGCTAATCACTATAGACAATGCTAGGCCCTCTAGCTCACAAGAATCCTCCGAGTCAATGATCACAGGCTATCAGCAACTAAGTCTCCCAACTACCGGGATACAGCAAAGGTACTAGGTTTGGGCGTTTGGGAAGTCGAGTAAAAATTATATATTGATATCCTCGATATTCTATTCGTTCCGCGAGACACTCGCACCAATATCAAAATCCAAGAGTCCTCAAGACATATCTGATCAAATTAGAATCACCAAAGAACTAGTAACACCATCTAAGAATCCACTTAGTCTACCATAACCACTATCTCAATATCATATCTCCTCATAGTCAATCCTCGAATAAGATCATAATCCCAACACATGGGTCAACACGAATCAACGCCGTCGGAAAATGGCAAGGATTGCGTGAACTACTCTGGATCAGATCCACAACCCTTAAACCAAACAAGGACCAGGGTTGCAGACCTTCACCCCAGTAGAACTGCTCTCCTTACACAATCCGGCGGACAGGACAGATAATGGGACAACAACTAAACTAGAACACCATCTAAAAAGAAGGGTCACAGGTCAAGAGTCCAATGGGCGATACCGTCGAAAAGGCAAGGATTGCATGAACCACTCTGGATCAGATCCACAACCCTTAAACCAAACAAGGACCAGGGTTGCTGACCTTCACCCGAGTAGAACCGCTCTCCTTACACAATCCGACGGACAAGACAGGTCAAGACGCTAGGCGACTAATCTTGTCGGGAGTCTACTTAGCAGGCTATAGGGTCAGGGATGCCATACCAAGAAGAACATGCATGAGCTCAGTCCAGCAAACCAAAGGAATGGTTCTGCCTAATCCTTCAAACCAAATTCCCAACTGGGAATTCTGGAAAAATCCGGCAGAGTCTCCTTTGTAATCTGGATGGGAGCACCCTACGAATAGGGGCTAAAACCACTCGGTGCAACCCGCCGCAGAATGGCAGAATCGCGGACTCGCGGGCTGAGAATACTAAGTCTCAGCTACCAGTAGCACTACGATGCGTACTGGGCACCAATCCTAGCCGAGAACACTAAGTCTCGGCCTCCAACAGCACTACAATACGTACTGGGCGCCAAACCAACACATGCAGCAAGAATTGCCACGCAGGGCGCACCAAGACCCACAGTCATATCCAAGCCACAAACAAAGTCATAGAAACAGTTAGCCAAAGCCGTTACCCGACCGCGAGTCGGACACAGGGCATATGGTGACAATCCATATATGTGGGTCGTTCTCGTGTCCTCGGAGGTGTGGATGACCCATCCGAGTTGTCCGATACGGTCTATCCCGGTATCGAACCAAGCTATCCTAAGTTATCATCATGGCAGTTCTACTACTAGGCTACACTAATCATGGTTATACAGTTTACAAGTACAAATTAATTAAATGTCATAAAATCCAAGAGAGAGGACAAGAGCCGTCGATGAGCAAGGGATACTTGCCTAGAGGGCTCGGCTAGGTAAGCAAGTCTTCGGCAGTCGCGATCCAAGCTAGCACGCCAATCGAGGTCCTCAGAACACACAATAAACAATCATCAGCACCAAATAATAAAATAATAGAATAATCACAAGAGATGGCAGAAGGCTATACCGTGTGGGTTCTACAAGTAGTGCAGGGATCTCGCACAGAAACCGAGGCACGCGGACCGACGCGGACACGCAAATCGAGACGTGCACGTATATCGAGAGGCACACGAGAATCGAGATGAACAGGAGATAACGTGCACGTAAATCGAGACGTGCACGCAAACCGAGATGGCACAAAGGCCAAGGTAGCACACATGCCAATATGGTACGTAAATCGATGCATGTACGCAAACCAGTACGATACGGAGATCAAAGTGGTACGCAACCGAGGCGGCACGCAAATCGGAGCGGCACGAATATTGAGATGGGCACAAAGGCCGAGACACATAAACGAGGCAATACGCAAACCAATGGGGCACGGTGCCCGAGGCAGCGCGGGGCTCGAGGAGTCCCACTGCCCAAGGCAGCGCGTGAACCGAGGGTACACGAAAACCAAGAAGGCGCACGCAAACCGAAGCATACACAGAACGAGGCGCACGCGGACCGAGCAGCGCACTGCTCGAGGCAGCACGTGCACCGAGGCACGTGGCCCGAAGAGCATGCAGCCCAAGGCTGGCTCGCTACTCGAGCAGCGTGGGGCCCAAGGGCGTCCCGTCGCTCGAGGCGGTACTGGCCCGGGCGCGGCAACGGCACAGCGGTGGTACTGGCCGCCAGAGAGAAGAGGAAAGGAAGGGGCGCGGGGGAGATCGGGGCTCACCGGGGTCGGTCGGGCTCCGACGGAGGGGGCAGTAGCAGCATCGGTGGTGGTGCTGGTGGCGACGGAGGAGGCCGGCCGAGAGGGAGACGGCAACGGCGACGATGATGGTGGTGGCTGCAGTGAGTGGCAGCGGACGCGGCTCCGGGAAGAGGGAGCCGGGGAGGAGGCGGCCATGGCGAAGGGGGCGGCTGCGGTGGAGATGGGGGCGGCGCTCGTGGGTGAAGGCGGCGGCGAGGGCGGTGGCAGGCGTCGGGAACAGCGAGAGAGGGAGAGATGGAAGTGGTGGCGGTGCTGCGCCCGCTGGCCGGAGAGACGACGACGAGGGCGGCGGTGGTCGTGGGGGTGACGGGCGGCCGAGCTGGAGGTCGATGGCGGAGGTGTGGAAGTAGTGGTGGCTGGAAATGGTGGTGGTGAAGAAGATGACGATAATGATGGCGGCGATGGTCGTGGCGGCTGGTGGTGGCCGCGGCGAAGATGGTGGTGGTCGCAGTGGCTGAAGGGGGCCCCCATGGCGAAGCTGGCCGGGCCAGACGCCAAGGGAGAGGAGGTGAGGGAGATCTGGAGGGAGAGGGAGCTGAGAGCGAGTGAGAGAGGGGAAGCTCGGGCCGATCCGTGGGAAAGAGGGATCGGAAGCGAGAGAGAAAGGTGAGGGGTGGTGGCGGCTGAGTGAGAGAGGGGAGTGAGGGTTTAGGTTAGGGTTTTCTCTAGGGAAGAGAGAGAGAGGGAGTAGATATTTTGGGAGGGTAGATTAGGAACAAGAAAATTAATAATAAATAATAATAATGAGGATAAAATTACCTCCAAGAAAATAATAAAAATTTCAAGAATACCCCAAAAATTAAAATCCATCCAAATACAATAATACGGTCAAAATACAGTCATATACCTATTTCTAAAACAGGGATATGACATCCTACCCACCTTACAAAAATTTCGTCCTCGAAATTTCAAAATTATCAAAATAGAGTTTTCAAAACTAGTACATATATATCTGCAATGAAAACTCTACCCACCTTACAGAAATCAAGTAATACAATAAGAAACGAACAAATTCTCAATATAAGAACATCAAAGGGAACAAGGTCTAGCTAAATAAATCAACTCGCAAGGTAACCTAAAATATCGCAAGAATCTCGAAAATCAAATTCTCGCACACACGAAATAACCCCATAAATCAAAACAAGTACAAAATATCGAAAACAATGTCCAAAAACGTAAAATCTCAACTGCATAAAAATTCGCATAAAATCGTAAAATACAGGATATCTGTCTCGACCCGATGACCGTAGTTCCTAATATCCAAAAAATGTGTCATGATCATTCCTTGCCACGCCATCCGGAATGGCTACAAAAGATTCACCATGACACTATAATCGAGCGGCTGCAACTTTCGTTACCACGCCGTCAAGGTATACTAGGGTCACCCGGTACTCTTGACAAATACCTAAAACGAATCAAATCCATAACCCAAATATTCGAATCACAAAAATTCACAAAATCTCTAACAATGTAATGAGAGTCCTAGAAAATAATCAAAATCCAAAATCCAGGTGAACCGTAACACACATCCAAAAATATATTCAATAATAACCAGAAGATGAACCTTCTAGGAAAAATACACCATATCCGTAGGAAAATACTCCAAACCAAGAATCCATATCAAAATATAATGTATAGCAAGTATATTTATAAAAATAATATATGAAACAGATAATCTTGAGTGCGGAACTGTCCGGAATCAAGGAAGCCGAATCGATACAAGAATATCCCTCGGATACTCAACAAATGTTAAAATATTCAACCTCAGAGTCCAGATGGAATCTTCATTCCGCAGCAATCCAGCCAACGCTCGAAGAGGGCGATAATGAAACTAAGTCAACACGAAGTCAACGCACGAAAGAGATAACAGAAATCAAACAAGACGAAACACCGGTAG
This sequence comes from Iris pallida, assembly GCA_029216955.1. Lineage (NCBI taxonomy): Eukaryota > Viridiplantae > Streptophyta > Magnoliopsida > Asparagales > Iridaceae > Iris > Iris pallida. Next base: position 65,161 of record JANAVB010042875.1, read on the forward strand.
AGAGTACAGAACCCAAGACAGATAATCAAGTAACCCAATGATAGAGATAAGATGGCATCTCATCGGATAAAACGATCGACATGACCAACTATAGGATCATATCTATCAAACAAGGATCAGGGGTAGATGACAACAAATGAGACAGGGCAAAGCAAAATAGGTCCAGGTAGAGATGAGGACCAATTCACAAGTTCAAGGGAGCGAATGGCAAGTGTAGCAAGTTAGAATCCCAAGGAATAGTGGACTGAGATCAACAATCATGTGATACCCAATAATATCTCAAAACGAGACCTACATGGGCCACCACTAAAACCTTGTCACGCCCTAGTACCAAAATACTGTGACGGACTAGGCCAGCTACTCCGTATGAGGTATAAAACGTCATACGGCGATCGTGGCTGTCAATCTTGCTGGGTATCCTAGCATGCAAGCAGTCTATGGCCTAAATCTGATCTCATATCCACAGGCAATAATCAATGAAATAACGACAAGAGAGATAATCATATGAAAAATAGGAAATACTCATATGATAATCAGAGAGTCTACAATAAGAAATAATATAGACAAGAATACCTTCCCACACAGTTCCCTCATGGTCAGAAACAGAAGCACGTACTCCAAGTCAAGTCTGAAAGATCCACATTGTCGGTCACAGGCAATCTGGGAACAATCCAGGGTTGGTCAGGCCAACCGTAGCAAGTACCAGAAAGGAAGGCTCAAGGACGGGCGAAGAAAACCAGCAGAATATAATATGACAGGAATAGCATCTAAAAACAGTAAATAAGGTAAGGGATCTTGCGGTACCAACGCACGATTACAGAATATAAGGCAGCAATCCAACTACTAATACGTAAGTAACCAACGATCATCACAATCATCCTGACATCCACTAATACTTGCATCGCCAACTGGAACTCGTAGTCCGTCATCGGAACGGTAACCCATCCCTACATCAAACAAGAATAAGGGAATGAATCACCGCGCCGGGACAGCGTTACGTGCCAGCCAGCTTAGCAAGCAACAAGCCATACAATTTAGGTGAATAAGCGGCCACTCAAAAGTCTACGGCTATCTATGTGGAGGTTGGGTTATCCCAACAATGCAATATAGGAATCCTCAGATCGTGCCATATCCCGCAAGGGCTAGCGAGGCCAAATAACGCATAGCAGGTAGGTATGTACGGTCCCTCGGAAGGCCACCGTGCTAAGCAGGAGTACATATAGTAGTCGGATACTGCCATATCCGTGGCGGCCAACCCCGACGCGCCAGGACGAGCCTGTGGCGGTCGGTAATGCACGATCTCGGGATTCCGTTCCCTCCCAATGCTTCTACCATTTTTAGTTGCCTAGATTAACCCTACATTTATCTGGAATCACATGCTGTGGTCACATGCTCATCCTCCTAGATGACGTACCTCAGTACGAGAACGCTAAGTAAGAATCAGCCTCGGCACCGATAGTCCCAGTTGTGATCCATCCTTAGTGTTATGCAACAAGCAAGCCAGCAATCCTAACCACGCTAAGACTATAGGCCAACTACCAGATACCCGTGCAGGTAATCATATAATATAGCCAGAATATCAAGATGGCATCGCAATGCCATATAATCATGGAAGTAGCACCTCAAAGTGCCAATAGACAAAGGGTACCGCAGTGCAATGTCAGGGCCAGCACCTCACAGGGTAAGCTAGACTTATAGCACGGATACAGGTAGTCAGGTCTGGGACAAGGACAACTCTGTCAGTCACAAGAAGTCATCTGCCCACATCGTGGCATAAATATCAGGTCAAGTACAAGACCAAAACCTCTACTATAATAACATATCAAGCATATATGGGAGCCTACAGCTCCAATCATCAAGTCGGTCTACCCACCGGATCAATCTATGAATAGTCTACCAATCCTCGATGGGATAAATATCATATCAGGAAAATACGATCACTTGGTACTAGGCTAATCACTATAGACAATGCTAGGACCTCTAGCTCACAAGAATCCTCCGAGTCTATGATCACAGGCTATCAGCAACTAAGTCTCCCAACTACCGGGATACAGCAAAGGTACTAGGTTTGGGCATTTGGGAAGTCGAGTAAAAATCATATATTGATATCCTCGATATTTTATTCGTTCTGCAAGACACTCGCACCAATATCAAAATCCAAGAGTCCTCAAGACATATCTGATCAAATTAGAACATCACCAAAGAACTAGTAACACCATCTAAGAATCCACTTGGTCTACCATAACCACTATCTCAATATCATATCTCCTCATCGTCAATCCTCGAATAAGATCATAATCCCAACACATGGGTCAACACTAATCAACGCCGTCGAAAAATGGTAAGGATTGCGTGAACCACTCTGGATCAGATCCACAACCCTTAAACCAAACAAGGACCAGGGTTGCAGACCTTCACCCGAGTAGAACCGCTCTCCTTACACAATCCGACGGACAGGACAGATAATGGGATAACAACTAAATTAGAACACCATCTAAAAAGAAAGGTCACAGGTCAAGAGTCCAATGGGCGATACCGTCGAAAAGACAAGGATTGCGTGAACCACTCTGGATCAGATCCACAACCCTTAAACCAAACAAGGACCAGGGTTGCAGACCTTCTTCCGAGTAGAACCGCTCTCCTTACACAATCCGGCGGACAAGACAGGTCAACACGCTAGGCGACTAATCTAGTCGGGAGTCTACCTAGCAGGCTATAGGGTCAGGAATACCATACCAAGAAGAACATGCATGAGCTCAGTCCAGCAAACCAAAGGAATGGTTCTGCCTAATCCTTCGATCCAAATTCCCAACTGGGAATTCTGGAAAAATTCGACATAGTCTTCTTTGTAATCTGGATGGGAGCACCCTACGAATAGGGGCTAAAACCACTCGTCGCAACCCGCCACAGAATCGCAGAATCGCGAACTCGCGGGCTGAGAATACTAAGTCTCAGCTACCAGTAGCACTACGATGCGTACTGGGCACCAATCCTAGCCGAGAACACTAAGTCTCGGCCTCCAGCAGCACTACAATACGTACTGGGCGCCAAACCAACACATGCAGCAAGAATCGCCACGCAGGGCGCACCAAGACCCACAGTCATATCCAAGCCACAAACAAAGTCATAGAAACAGTTAGCCAAAGTCGTTACCCGACCGCGAGTCGGATACGGGGCATATGGGGACAATCCATACATGTGAGTCGTGCCCGTGTCCTCGGAGGTGTGGATGACCCATCCGAGTTGTCCGATACGGTCTATCCCGGTATCGGACCAAGCTATCCTAAGTTATCATCATGGCAGTTCTACTACTAGGCTACACTAATCATGGTTATACAGTTTACAAGTACAAATTAATTAAATGCCACAAAATCCAGGAGAGAGGACAAGAGCCGTCGATGAGCAAGGGATACTTGCCTAGAGGGCTCGGCTAGGTAAGCAAGTCTTCGGCAGTCGCGATCCAAGCTAGCATGCCAATCGAGATCCTCAGAACATACAAAAAAAATCATCAGCACCAAATAATAAAATAAGAGAATAATCACAAGAGATGGCAGAAGGCTATACCGTGTGGGTTTCGCAAGCAGTACAGGGATCTCGTATAGAAACTGAGGCATGCAGACAGACACGGACATGCAAACCGAGACGTATATGTATATCGAGACATGCACGAGAATCGAGATGAATAGGAGACAACGTACACGTAAATCGAGACGTGCACGCAAACCAAGATGGCACAAAGTCCAAGGTGGCATACATGCCAATACGGCACGCAAATCGATGCATGCACACAAACCATTACGACACGGAGATCAAAGTGGTACGCAACCGAGGCGGCACGCAAATCGGAGGGGCACGAAAATAGAGATGGGCACAAAGGCCGAGACACATAAACGAGACAACACGCAAACCAATGGGGCACGGTGCCCGAGGCAGCGCGGGGCTCGAGGCATCCCGCTGTCCAAGGCAGCACGTGAACCGAGGGTACACGAAAACCACGAAGGCGCACGCAAATCGAAGCATACGCAGAACGAGGTGCACGCGGACCAAGCAGCGTACTGCTCGAGGCAGTACGTGTACCGAGGCACGTGGCCCGAAGAGCTGGCTCGCTGCTCGAGCAGTACGGGGCCCAAGGGCGTCCCATCGCTCGAGGCGGTGCTGGCCCGGGCGCGGCAACGGCACAGCGGTGGTGCTGGCCGCCGGAGAGAAGAGGAAAGAAAGGGGCGCGGGGGAGATCGGGGCTCACCGGGGTCGGTCGGGCTCCGACGGAGGGGGCAACAGCAGCGGTGGTGGTGCTGGTGGCGACGGAGGAGGCCGGCCGAGAGGGAGACGACGACGACGATGATGATGGTGGTGGCTGCAGTGAGTGGCAGCGAACGCAGCTCCGGGAAGAGGGAGCCAGGGAGGAGGCGGCCATGGCGAAGGGGGCGGCTGCGGTTGAAATGGGGGCGGCGCTCGTGGGTGAAGGCGGCGGCACGGGCGGTGGCAGGCGCCGGGAACAGCGAGAGAGGGAGAGATGGAAGTGGTGGCGGTGCTGCGCCTGCTGGCCGGAGAGACGACGACGAGGGCGGCGGTGGTCGTGGGGGTGACGGGCGGCCGAGCTGGAGGTCGGTGGCAGAGGTGTGGAAGTAGTGGTGGCTGGAAATGGTGGTGGTGAAGAAGATGACGATAATGATGGCGGCGATGGTCGTGGCGGCCGGCGGTGGCCGCGGCGAAGATGGTGGTAGTCGCAGTGGCTGAAGGGGGCCGCCATGGCGAAGCTGGCCGGGCCAGACGTCGAGGGAGAGGAGGTGAGGGAGATCTGGAGGGAGAGGGAGCTGAGAGCGAGTGAGAGAGGGGGAGCTCGGGCCGATCTGTGGGAGAGAGGGATCGAGAGTGAGAGAGAAAGGTGAGGGGTGGTGGCAGCTGAGTGAGAGAGGGGAGTGATGGTTTGGGTTAGGGTTTTCTCCAGGGAAGAGAGAGAGAGAGGAAGTAGATATTTTGGAAGGGTAGATTAGGAACAAGAAAATTAATAATAAATAATAATAATGAGGATAAAATTACCTCCAAGAAAATAATAAAAATTTCAAGAATACCCCAAAAATTAAAATCCAGCCAAATACAATAATACGATCAAAATACAGTCATATACCTATTTCTAAAACAGGGATATGACATGAACTCTTCAAACACTCTATTTGTCATCTGATAAAATTTTCTTAACAATAGATTGCCAAGAGAACCAATTTGTCCATCCAGAATCTACTCCCATTTGATCATAAAACATAATCCGTCTAATAAGGTTTACCGCAATATTTCACTTACGCATATTCAACCATTTTATTCGATTATACCACTACTCTCTTCTATGGAATTTCTAATCTCTTTCCATCTAAAGGAAGTCATGATCCATTTCATCTTAAAACGAGAAAATCATAAAATGAACAAAGTTGCATGAACCACAGAGGAATCATAGTAAAATATGGGTGAAGCAATTTAATCAGAAAGAAGAAAGTAACGGTTGTTAATGTTGCATAGAGAGTAAAAGATGGTATGGATCTAAGTAAATCAAGGTAAGGAATGAAATAAAAGGACAAGGGTGAAGCACTCAAGATAAAACTCAATTTAAGCATTCAGAAATTTAAGTAGATCACAATCATATATAGGGTCAAAATAATTGAGTCAAGATTTGGTCTCTAACTGAAGTCGGGAGGCAATGGTATCACGGTGGGGTTTATAGCTAGCCATTTTGACTCAAAAGTCCTATCATAAAAATAAAGTACAAGGGAACGTATTTTAGAGGGACATGATATACCTACATGAAGGTCTGTTCGTCTAGGTCTTGCATATGAAATTCGTTGGAAGGAAAAGTCTAATGTTGTGCTCCAAATATCAAAGTCACGATAGAGGATACCAAATGATCAAAATAGAAAGTGGGTTTTCATGAGTTACTAGTTTATCCACAAAAATAAAAAGGTTAAAACACGAGATAAAGATAGCTAAGGAAATCTCATAAAATAAGTTAGGGACACAGTTCTAGAGACATGATAGTCTCCTATATAGATATAACCAAGGAACGATCTATTCATTTATTCAAGTTTAAAACGATGAGAAGGTCACGATAAAAGATCTAGACTTGAGGAAAGGTCGAATAAGTCAATATGAAGTTATACTCATGTGGTTTGGTCGATGACTAACTACACTTGTGTACAACTATCATGGTCATTAGTAATATGACAATTACTATCCATCTTGGTTGCCTCTCAATACAATATATAAATCTATTAGTTCGAATCCCTCAAAAAGTTTTCTCAATATAATTCTCAAAAATAATCTACCATAATTTGTATCCTTTCTAAGCCGTCCAATTTAATCACGACTTAAAAACTTAATTTCCTTAATTCAATCTCGAAGAAACCCTTATCAAATCACTACTAACTTTTCACAATTATATTATCAATCCAACCTTTAAACTCAAGATTTCATGAACCATAAAAAAAAAATTTACCAAAATTTTTGATATCTATAATCACAACAATCGATGGTCGTCCGTGAGCAGCACGGCGGAGCGGTGCTATACGAAAATCGAGCGGCGTCTTCTCGGTCAACCCTACAAAATTCGGTGGTAGAGGCTCCGGTCGTGGCTGCTCCTGTGGGGGCGCACGTCACCAGTGTACGTGCGGGCGAAGGAGTCCTACGGGCGACGCTTGACGTGGCTACCTCGGTGGTGGAGTGTTCGAGGTACGGCGGGTACTCCAGATCTGGCAGAGTTGTCGGGGTCAGGGTCTTGTCGAGCCCGTCGGCTCCCACCGAAAGGTTTGTCGGCTGGACAGGCTCGGTGGGACGGTGGCAGAGCGCAGAGAAGATGACGATGTTAATGACGAGGAGCGACGCCTATAGCAGGGTGGCTGCGGCGGAGGTAAGGGTTATATTTTTCAATTTTTGTTGATGGAGATGGTAATAAATTTGTGGTGAAGATGGTAGCGGGAGACGTCAGGCGAGGTGATGGTTTGTTGCCATTTGGGCAAGCTACGGCAGAGGTTGTTAGTCCCGGGGCTTGATCAAAGATGGTAAAACAGATGCAACAAAGATCTATGATGATACAAATACCAAATAACCCGATTACAATATGGAGGAGGAAAAAAGCGAAGAGAAGATCTTTCGTTCTTCCTTGCAAACGTGTTCCAATTGGGACATAACGAGTTACAATAATCTGTATGTGGCATCTATAATCCTCTCTTATTTATCCAGCAACTAAAGATTTAACAAGCAACAAATATATAACAAACAACAAATTTGTACAAGTAGCTGAGAATATCAATAATTTCCAATAAACATGACCATTCGTCACTCTACAATAGGAAGGACAAGAAAATTAACCGAGAGCAATTATGAAGTCCCAAGAGCGGTAGAGAGTTTTCGACGATACAGCTAAAAAGGTGTTTACGAACACTAACTTGTTTGCTAGATTAGGCTACTATGGTTCAGTCACTTGCTACGTCGAAGAACTCTTCATTTCTTAGAGAGGTTTACAATCCGTGGACTATGAAAAATCTGTTCTCTAAATTCTGAATGGGTTCCATAATAGAACGGAATTTGAGAAATCAAGATTGCGATTTTTTCCATGGTTATTTAAACACACAAACAAGGGATATAAATGTTTTACAAGATCGTATCATGACTTCCAAGTAGATAGAATAATGGTTACGAATGACACCACATTTCAAAAGGTGGAGACTACCTAATAGGTATAGGGACCTATTTCAAATAGTTCGGTTTTTATATATATTCCAAAAATGGTGATTTGTATGGATGGGTTTTACTGGATTTCATATTGGACATCAATCGTTGGTTGGATGAACCTCGGATTTCAGTCTCTACAGAATGGTCAAGATCCCTATGATTACACTACTTCTACTAGGTTAGGGTAACCTAGAATAGGTTTCCACTCGAGTGGTCGAGCTCGTTGCCAGTCTGGTTTGTTAGCTAGGTCTCTAGAGCCCAAAAATGCGTCTTTCGTGACTTTTGTGTTTAAGTAGCACGAGAAGGCACAATTGAGTGGCACACTGGTGACATGTGCGTAGTGGCTTTGAGTAGATCACTACCACATATTGGGTCGAAGGAATTTAGTCGAAGTTGAGACTCTAATAGGAGTCGGGAAGTGTACCGGTATTACGGTCATGGTTATAGCTATTCCTTTTGACCTAAAAGTCGTACTATAAAAATAGAGTACAAGAGGACGGGTTTGATTGGGACATGATATACCTAGATGAAGGTGAACCCGTCTAAATCTTGTATATGAAATCTGTTGGAAGGTAACAGCTGGTCTCGTGCTCCGAATATTAATGACACGGTCGGGAACACAAAATGATCTAAAGGGAAAGTGGGAGTCCATGGGCACTAATTACTATCCTATTGAAAGTTATTCTAATCAATCGGTAATCCTGGTATATCCTAAAATTTTAGAAGACTTATGGTCTACCCACCTTAGAAATAGGACATGGTCTTAGGAATATTGAGGTTAGAGGGTTCCCAAAGTCTGGATACTGTACCTCGACTCTTTGTTAATAGGGAATAAGACACGGCGTATCGGGATACGGTAGATATAAGTCAAGTCAAGGATCATTCCTCAATAAATGGAGAACAATGTGTACAATGACACATGGTCGATAAAATATAATGATCTACTCGACTATAGTATACTAGAGTTATCGACGGGTAACCAACTCTAAGGCACAAGATTTCTACAACTGAGTCGTGAATTTCCATTTGTGTCAACCTGCCAGACTATCGTCACAAGAGTCGTAGTGATCGTGTATTGCTGTTGACAACTGGTAGACAGGGTATTTAAGCTATGGTATTGGCTAAGCTAGTGACTGTGGTGTTCCAACACTAGTTAGGTCTTAATAATAAAATTTACATAACTAGAGTAATATTTGTTGGAAACCAACCTCGGAATGAGTGTCACGGTAAATGATTACCTATTGTCCACTCATCTCATGTCTAACTGTGGGCTTCGGTCGAGGAAGGGTTGGTTCAAGGCTTAAGGGTTGCTAGTTCTGGCAAGCTTCCAGCAAATAATTAGGGACTCTCAACATTTGGTTCCTTGAGAATAGATAGTCTCCTAGGTTGGCGTTCTGACTAAGGGTAAAACCCTAATCATTCTCAATTTCATATGGCTCGAAAGTCTCAATGGTAGTTTGAGGATCGATGGGAGAACGAGTAACTCAATCACATGACTGGCCGATGGTAGCTACACTTGTGCCTACCATTATCATAGCCATGGGAATACTCTGTATCTCTCTACCCTCATGAGCTTTCGTCTTTCCAAATCGGTAAAAGACAAAAAAAATAATAAAGATTTCAATGGAGATGTTACTGAATACAATTTCGTGATTCAAGGGCGAATGTATAATTCAAAAGGAATTGTCAAAGCAGTCGCGGATGAGATCCTAGATATCTATATATCTCCATCCACGTAGTATAGTTAAACAAAGAGCGAACCAAATGCATCATGGTTGATCAGACCATAATATACTGGTTCTGATTAGACAATAAGTTAGCGGGCGTCCCCAATAAACATATGTCCTGAATCAAGCTCGATAAAAGAGTAAGCTTGTAAAACTAGGCTGTAATAGCAGCATTGGTAAAATAGTCAAAAATACAAGTATACAAGATTTTTGAAAGAAGGCACAAGTAGTTCGAGTTTTGTAAAAAATTAAAACCTTATCCGGTGTCCTTGCTTATACGGTCATCCTACTATCTTCTTATCCATAAGGCCTTGGCCGACTACTGGGTTATGGATCTCTAAGTTTTATATATTTCCCGGTAAACCTATTAGTGTCAATCAATTACCTCGCCAATAGATCACAAGGATTACAGAATACTAGGTTGGGAGACATGCTATCCATCCTGCAGAACTTCCACTAAAATTGGCTTTGGATCTTATGGAACGTACAGGACATTTTCCTATCCTCTATAATATCCTAAACTTGTAATCATGCCTGAAATCATTTCACCGAGGATTATGCCTCGTCCGCATACTCGGGCGAGGGTAAACTCTTGGTTCTGTGATTCAGATGTGATTTGCTATCAGATACTCTACCTTATCTCGACACCTGGGTAACTATGTTCAAAGAGGACCACTTGCCATAGTTTTAGGAATATTCTATAACCTATAATTTCCTTACAAATTTTAACTCTAGGGTCGTGTCTCGCCAGTACGCTGCTGGCTGCAGTGAGTCCATAGTCTCCATAATTCAAATAAATGGCGACAGTGCGCTGCTGTCCTGCCATTATGAGTCAACTAATATTCTTTTAACTATATCTGTAAAACTTCAAGGGTTTCTATAGATTCAAACAAGTTGACTATAAAATAAAGCGTAAACATTTGTCCTATCAGTCACAACCCTTAAAATAAAGGATTGAACAGGAAGAAATAACTGAGGACAAAAGAAATACAAACATTCTAACTATTCCATGTGTATTCAAGCCTTTGAGGAAAAACTCGAATCGAAACTAACTTGAGGTTCATCCATGGATAACTTAAAAATAACAATTCTTAGGGCAAAAATAAGAACTAAATAGGCAATTTGACTAAGATGTGAGTATGATATCAAAAGGGCAAGGAGAAGGAATTACACCATTTATCAAGGTTAGATCATTAATTCTATGAAGCCCTGTCTCACCAAGCGAATAGTCTATCCACATTGGATCATATCGTCCTATCTAGAGGAAGTAGTGTACTTATGGAGATATGGCAACTATCAAAATCAATAACCCTCATCTACACTGCATGGCCTAGACTATCCATCGGTAAATTTGTATAAGGGACTCCTAGTCCTAGTCATTCAATTAAATTAATCCTTGTTCATGAATGAGCATGTTCTAGTCGCAGGCTCGCAATAGTACAACTAACTTAAGTACTATCACGAGTTCGCATGATTGCGAAGACTGACCTGCATGGGCCACCACAAAAATTTGTCACGACCCGTACCCATTTTTTTTAAACGGATACAAGACGTGTCCAAGCCAGCCTACGCCGTAGTGTCGGCGGTAGAATGCTGTCACGGCCATGAAGATCAAAATCATAAATAATACTCATTCACAAAATTAATTTAATTTACAAAGAGCACAAGTTTTACTTTTGCAGAAAACATAAACTTGTACAATTATAGAATGACTACCACTCAACTATCTAGCTAGTCTCTAGGCTTCTGTCTGTAAGTATCCCCGTATCTTCCATGCTAAGTAAATCCACGTCTAACCTGAAAAATATTGGTTTCTAGTCAGGAATGGAACGAGCACAATTCACTGAATGCAATTTCAAATAAAAAAAATGACTATAAAACAAAGGTTAGACATCAATCATAAGTTTTGAAAATAAACAGTAAATACGGAAAACTAATATCAATAAATAGACACAAATTACTTTTCCCAACTGTTAGAAGTACCTTTGATATGTGATCGGTCTGGGGCACTACACCGCACAGTCTACGAGGTCTACTTACAGAAATTAAACAATGTCTACGAGGTCTACTTGCAGAAATTAAACAATGTCTACGAGGTCTACTGCATGAAAATAAACAATGTCTACGAGGTCTACTTGCAGAAAATAAACAATGTCTACGAGGTCTACTGCATGAAAATAAACACGGTCTATGAGGTCTACTGCATGAAAATAAACACGGTCTACGAGGTCTACTGCATGAAAATAAACACGGTCTACGGTCGGATCACACATCCTTGGTACTTCTCATTCCCGACTCAACAATTTATAATAGAGTATAAAAAATCACATAACCAATGACTAATCAATAAAATATAGTAAAGATCAATATCGAAATACAGACAATAAACTGTACTCGCCTGTGGTCCTCTGCTGGTGAAACCGACGGTATGAACTAGTCAATGTGCCACAATAGTCAAAACCCGTACAACAATCCCCGAAAGCTGAAATAAACATTACCAATGCTCTCAGAATAGTCAAATTAGCTAGGATTGTCTGTCCTTAAGTCCAATTCTTGACACAGGGGCAAAACGGTAATTTTGTGCCAAAACGATGTCCGTCGTTGGACCCGCTTTGTACCGAAAATGTGCCAAAGTCAACGGTCTCTAAAGTCGTCAAACTATATGTCTACGGATCCAGTTTTCCGATACGAACTCAACCGTATGTCCTAAGTTGGATTCCGGCGGGCCGTGCACAAAATCGCCCGTTGAGTGGGAGCGTAGGGCCCGCAAAACGACGTACGATTCAACTGTCTCCAAATTGGACCAAACTTGGCATACAGGACCAGAAAAACGATACGGTCCTGTTGGCGTAAGTTTCGTCTCGATCTGACGAGCGTGCACAAGGTAATTAAGAAATTTGCAAAGTGCACGATACGGTAAATTTCGACGGATACGGATCAAATTCGTCGCGCACACGCGACTAATTTGAATTCTGCCAAATCTCACACGACCACAAAGCTGTTACGCAGCTTTTGATCCTTTCGGTTCGCGACCACGTTGCCCGAAATGGCGGAACGCACGTCGTGTGGAACAATTTTCCTATTTTTAAAACAGGTTTTTCGTCAACTTCATCATAATTTTAAACAGAAAACAACTCACAAGAATTAAATCTAAAAACAGGGTTTTCATCTTGGTTAGGTTCTCTAGAAGTCTGTTCAGGCGGTTTTCCAAAATTTGCAATGTTCTGGTCACAAATCGACTGCGAATATTGGACGTTGGGGCAGTTTTTATACCCAGGAAATCGAGATTTTCCTCGGTTTTGGGACTCGATTCTCGTCGTGCACAGTACGAGTTAAAAGAATCTATGTGAAGGGGTTTACAGCCCTATGGGTTGTGAACGTACCTGAAGTTGTAGATCGTTAAACGATCAGCCGTGCGTCGCGAAACAGCCTTCCTCGGCTACAACTGCTGTTGTTTCTCTGTTGGCTTCCGCGCGCAGTTGTCGCCGTGTGCGGTCTGTCCGGCGACCGTCGGCCATCCCGCGGTGGCGCACTGGCGGCACGCGCGGCTGGAGACTGTGCGCACGGTTAGGGTTTAGGGTTCGCGCGTCAAAACTCTCTCGTTCTCTGCGTATTTATACTTCACAATTCTGGTCCAAACAGAGAAGGTCGGGGGGGCTTAGGCTCTCAGTTCTTACTGTTGCTCTGCTGTTTGGGCTCGGCCCATGGGGCCGGGCTGTAGCTGGGCTTTGGGCTCGGCTGATTCTTTTATCTTTTTTTTATATATTATCTAATATATATATGTATACAATTATATATATATACACACAAATATACCAGTATATATATAATTATATATATATATATATGTATATACACACAATCACTCACGTGTATAATATATATTTATACACCTATACGTAATATGTTTACCGATATAATTATATAACTCTATATATATCTATATACACTCACACATGTATATACACATATACACGTTTAATATATATATTTATATATACATATCTCTATATATATATATTCATCTATATATATGCATACATATATATATATTTATCTATATACACGTATACACATATCTTCTATACATACAAATATATAATATATATTTATCTATATAAACAACACTTATACACGTATTTAATATCTATATATATACATACATTCACTTCCACACATATATAATATTTATTTGTCAATAAAATGATATAACCAATAAAATAATAATATTAAATAATAACCCCAATAAAGATAATAATAATAACGAAATTTAGTATACCAATAATATGCATTGCATCCACTTGAAATATGTCTACATGGGTGTACTTAATCTCATTACATACCTACAAAGGCTTGGTTTCGGCTCGGGCCTAGTTCGGCTAAATCGACACAACGGTCTCCTACAGGTCAATACTATAGTTAATAAATAATTAAAACGTTCTATAGGGTTAAGTCGCAACTTGGCCTGGTTTTCCAAGTTAGGACACTCATATGGCTTAGTATTCCTGTACCATGACTAAACACTAGTCAAAGTACGCCACTGAGCTATCCGTGCCATGATTCTTAGTTACCTTGTACTCCAAATCTCAACTATGGCTAAAAATCATCCACCGTAATAATTAAGTAAATAATTATTTATAATATTCTAAAATCACTATTTAAAACAAATAAATAAAATAAAAATATTCAAAATTCTGGGAAGAGGGTTTACATCTTCAGTTATGGAAAGATTGAATCAAATCCCAAAAAGATAGCAACGAGATTAATTCAAATCCTACAAAGATAGCAACAAAATTAATTCAAATCCCACAAAGATAGGATCTGAATTAATCGCATTAAATCAGTCTTTCCATAACTGACTTGTAGTCTGCACAGTCAGCGGAACCCTCCATGCGGCAGTAGCAGTCCTGGCCGCATGAGCCGCATGGCCTCATGGTCGCATGGATCGCATGAGCCGCATGGACCGCATGGACCGCATGAGCCGCATGGACCGCATGAGCCGCATGAGCCGCATGGACCTCATGAGCCGCATGGACAAGTGCGCCAACAAAATGCCACATTACGCCTCATGAGCCCATGAGCCCGAGTCCGAGTCCGAATCCGAGTCGCTAAGCCCCTTTGGGGCTTAGCTACAAATGGAATTAATCCAAGATAATGACAAAAGCATTAATACTTAATCCTTGGAGCCTTATACTTACCTCCTAGTAAAATCACCCACATGGTTCCCTCCTTAGGGTCACCACCCCATGTGCATCTCTCAACAACACACCCAAGTATATATGTTGAGATAACTCATGGTGCATTTCCGATGTGGGACTAAAATTTTACAAGGCATGTTGAGAGCTAGTTCTCTCCATGTAAAGAAAGCACCAACAATCCCCCACATATCACAAGATATATATGTATCCAGGGTTGAGCGTTCCCCATAGTAACTGTCCATTTTGCATTCGGATAGATGTCGCTGATGACTTGAATCTTCCCGCATGGGTTAAATAACAGTGTGATACAATAATGGACTACGCCGTGAATTCTGTACCACAATTGTAATTCTTCCCACTCATAAAGTGTAGTTACGTGTGCTTCTGGTTGCACATTAAAGGCCCTGTGCCAGCCTGGTTTCAGTGTTGTAGAAGCATGGAAAATTTTGCTTTTAGTCCCACATCGGAAAGGAGAAGAAGAAAGGGCTCACTCCATTCTATAAATAGAGCCCCCTTACCTCCTTTGAAAACGGCACCAACTTCTCTTCCCTCCTTCAAAACTTGGACTCTTCCTATTACGCACCTTCGGGTGCTAAGTAGAAGAAGTCTAGGGCAGCGCGGGCTCATCGGGCTCAGTCAGCTGTCCCAACCTCTGACCATCAAGAGCGTCCCGCTAAGCGGGCCTCTGATAGAAAGTTGTACAGAGCCGCCCGTGTCCAGCCCCCGGCGACAAACGGACAAAGTGGTTCTCAAGAGTCTTCCAACAAAGATCGAGGGCAAGTGTTTCTATTAGCCCCACATCAGGAAGCAAACATGATACCTACGCACTCGTGTGTTCGGGATACCCGGGCCCACAAAGCGAGTGCACGGGCTGATCGAGACATTCCTCATGTGGCTCGATCATGAGACGTCCTTCATGCGGCTCGGTCATGAGACATTCTTCATGCGGCACAGAACCCAGGAAGCTTCATGCGGCTCAAAATCAGACGAGCTTCATGCGGCCAAAGAGTCTTATGCGGCTCGGAAGTCTCATGCGGCTCAAACATACAAGCAGCTCAAGTAAACTCTATGCGGCCGAGAGAGAGGCCACGTGGCCAACAAAACAGCTGTGCCTAACGTTCAGACGCATTTAATGCTCTGACAACTGATAGCTCTGACGGCTGTTAGTCCTGACATAAAGTCATCATAATGACTGACACGAAAAAGCACTATCGTCCTAGGAAATGAGGAAAATCTTCACAAATATGGCGCTGTCCACCAAACTTCGAGGCAAATCTATGCGGCCAGACTAAACAAAGTCCATGCGGCCAGAACAGAGAGACCCATGCGGCTCGGTCATGAAGACTCATGCGGCTCGGCCATGAAGACCCCCATGCATCTCGGTCATGAATATATTCATGCGGCTCGGTCATGACAACCTTCATGCGGTTCGAAGTACAGAGACTCTTCATGCGGCTCAGTCATGAACTCTTTCATGCGGCTCGGTCATGACAACCCTTATGCGGCCCAAACATCGACACTCCTCATGCGGCTCAACATTGACGACGGGACACGTGTCCTAAAGTCAATCAAATCTTGGTCCAAATCCCAATAATCTGGGACACGTGGCAGAAGAATGAATCAAATTTATTCATTAAGATTCGCAGATGTCAGCAAATCATCATGACGAAGATTTATTGCAATCAGCATTAATTGTTGATAGAATTTGGCATAATCCATGTTAATGGCCCAGATCTTTCACGTTCAAGATGAATGGTCCAGATTGGTTAATCATCAGGCCGCCGCCACTTGGAGAAAGGGCAATCATCCAAACCCTAATGATGCTCCCCACTATTATAAATAGCAGAGTGCCATTCCCTTGCAAAAAAGATATATATAGAGAGATACAACAAAAAAATCAAAGAAGAATACGTATCCACAGAGAGACTCCCCCCATAGTCAGAGAGAGAATATACACAGAGAGAGAGAGAAGCCAGAAGAGCAATCAGAGAGAGAGCAAGAAGGGCATTTCTTCGTCAACGACCAAGCAGATCTTCCCCGAGCCAAGGCTGCGTACCGATCGTCCAAGGAGTAAGGCAGAGCGGCCGTCGCTTTCCCGAGCCTCTATCGTCACCCCCCAGAATCAAAAATAAACAATTGTACTTAGACTGCTGTACCTAGGTTTTCGTCCCTAGGCTTTCTTTGTACAAACGAGTTTGTATTGTGAGTCTAAGTTCAGTCCTCCGATAATTGTTCTGTTCTTTTACAATCAATGGCAAACACGATGGCGACTCTGCTGGGGACTAACTTCTCCACGACTGAGGAGTTGGTGACGCAATCGGACGCAGCCAAACTTGGCTCTACACAACAGAAGATGGTCGTCCGCTTCGACCAACAGGCGTTCGAAGAGATGCTCTCTGAAGGCAGCGCTGGCCCGGTCCAAAAGCACACCCGCACCATAAAGGCTCGCAAAGAATGGAGGCCAAAATCATTTGCTCCTCCGCAAGCCCTTGATGGGGCGCTCTCTATTGCTCAAGATGGCGAGAAAGACTCCCCTGCAGCCCCACTTCAGACCGTAGACAACTCTGCTGTCCCCATGTCCGGCAGAAGAAAATACTATGATGCTGGACTTGCAGGGGCAAAGAGGAACTCTACGCGATCCGAGCCGCAGAAGGAGAAAGCCCATGCGGCTACAACTGCCGACCGCATAAAGAAAACTCATGCGGCCACATCTGTCAGCCGCATAACCTATGCGGCTACAGTTGCCAACCACACGGATGAGACTCATGTGGCTATTAAAGTCAATCGCTTGTAGAAAACCCATGCGGCCATAGATGCCAACCGCATGTGGTCAGCCTGCACGGTCGTGACTCCTAGCCGCATAAAGACTCACCTCACAACAAAAGACAGCCGCATACAGACAGCCTGCACGGTACCCAATGCTAGCCGCATAGCATCCGTTCCACACTTCTCTCGATCAGTCTTCGACCGACTCTCATGCGGTCCTAACTCTGATCATTCTCTGGATAATAATCCAGACTCTGTGGTATTCAACTTAGACTCCTCCTATTACGCACCCACAGGTGCTAAAAGGAGGAAGTCTAGGGCAGCGCGGGCTCATCGAGTCCAGACGGCTGCCCCAACCTCTGACTATCGGGGCGTCCCGCTGACTATCACGCGGGCCTCTGATGGAAAGTTGTATAAAACCACTCAAGTCCAGCCCCCGGCGGCAAACGGACAAAGTGGTTTCTCTGACCTGCGTGAGGTTATCCTCCACAAACGCAAGAAAAGAAAAGGAGCCGCAGGGTGCAAGGAGTCCTCATACGGACACTGCACCCAGATCATCGTCAACTGCTGTTGCAGCAACGCGGCGGTGACAGAAGACCGCCATCCGTCTTCTAAAGACTACATCACCCGAGCTCGGGAGATGAAGCACCTCATGTTGTCTCCTGCAATTCCGTGCAGAAAGTTCCCGCCAAGGGAAGAGGGAAGAAAACAAGCATCTCCAGTCCAAAGGTGTCAACTACTGCAGCTAAGAAACCGTCGTCTAAAGGGTTGTCCTCCACTGGGGTATTCCAACACACCCGTTCGAAGACGAAAACTGCTGCAGTAGGAAGTTCATCGTCTACATCACCGGGGGTAGTCGGAACTGGGGGTAGCACTCCTCCAAACATCCACGACAATCCGACATTCCAGGAATACGAACTGGAGGAAGTAAATCCCCCGACGGATACAACAGATACCGATGTCCCCGAGGACATCCTAGACGAAGCAAGATCCGAAGTTGGGGGTACTGTTCCTTCCGAGTCCGAACCTGAAGAGAACATCCCCACATATCCTGATGATTTCTCGATGCATGGGTACGACTCGGAAGGTACATCCTCCACCATTCCTTCCGTCACTCATCATGTGAAGACGGTATTCATGACAGACAGCAATCAAGGCGGTTCCAGTATCGCCAGCGCATCGACACTTTGGAGGCCATATTGCACGCCTTGGTCAAGTCTGTAGACGAGATCAAAGCGGCACTTCCGACTATGCAGGGAGTGACACCTGGCCAGACAAGCACGGGTCCCGTAATCAACGCAGATTCAAATTCAGCGGTACCAAACCCGGGCAATAATCCTCCCGAGATAACGGCCCCTACCGCGACAGATGAGGCCCGAAAAGTAAGAAGAGAGGTTCAGGAGCTCCGAGCAATGTTCCACGCCCGAGAAAACTGTCAAGACCTCAGAATATGGCAACCATATCCTGCTGAATGGAGGGATGTTCCCTTTCCGCCAAGATATAAGCCGTTCAATATCAACCCATATGATGGCAAGACTTCAGCAAGTCGGTACATCACTTACTTTGAGGTTACTACCGACCATCTTCCCTATGATGACGCTATCCTCACACGGTTATTCATTAGGGCATTGGAAGGAGTCGCCTTCGATTGGTACCGCAACCTGCCAGATAATTGCATCCACTCCTTCGCTGGCTTCAAACGCTTGTTCTTGGAGAGGTTCTATGAGGTAGGACAGGACGTCACGATGTCTACCCTCATGGACGTCGTTCAAGGAGAGAAAGAGCTGACGAGGAATTACATTGAGCGGTTTCGTCAAACCGCAATGAAGTTACCATCTGGCAACCCGGACTCTTCCTTGATCAAAATTTGCCAAAAAAGACTACTCCCAATAATTAGTCTCTGGATGGGCGAGAGTCAATTCAAGGACTAGAAGGCTTTTATCATCAGTGCTACAAGTGCCGTAGAACGATTGAAGAAGGCTCGCCAACTGGGGTTACATATCTCAGAGGGAGAGAACAAGGGCAAGCGTTCCAACACCACCAACGACAATGGGGGTAGCCCCTCCAACAACCGGAACAACAGAGGCAAGCAGGCTATGGTGGCCGATACAGCCCAGAAGCCTGAGTCGCAACCAGCGGACAAACAATGGCCTCAAATCACTTACTCTTTTGAAGACGGTCACGTCAAGCCTATCTTGGACATGCTCATACAAGGAGATAGGATTCAGCTTCCTCCATCGAGACGGGAGCCTCGGCCGGCTAATCTGGAGAACCCAAAGTTCTGCCATTACCATCGCTACGTCCACCATGCTACGCACGACTGCTACCAACTGAAACGATATATCCAGAACCTCATCGATTCGAACGCCCTGGCCATCGATTTCGAGGAGGTAACCGTGGCAGCCAATATGGTGTCCGTACAATTCGGCAGCTTCCCTCCAACAGAGACTCAGGACGGGGTTATATCCATCCCTCTGGCAACGATGGAGATTGCTAATCTTCTGCCTGCTCGCGATCAAGCTGCTGGTCTAGTACCCCTCACCACGTCACGAGGGGAAATCATATGGGTCCATCCGGACCTAGTCCACGAGGTAACTCAGCCCACTCCACCTTCTAAAAGGAAAAGTTGAAAAGTCAGAGCTTGCCGTACCACCTCGACAGATGAAGAAGAAGTCACGGCCGTCGTTACTCGATCTGGAGCACAATCTCAACCCGTGGCTGAGAACTCGACTGATGATCATCCGTCCACTACCACTGACGCTCCAGGGCCTCCTCAGCCTCCGACGACCGACAAGCCTAGGCCGAAGGAGACTCGCTTCGACAAATCCCTCCGAAAGGAGATACCTCAGGGGCTGGAAAGGCCCTACAACTTCGACATCTTGGCACAATTGGCCAATACACCGGCCAAATTATCCTTATATGAACTCCTGAGGCTCTCGAAGGATGTCCGCACGGCCTTGAGCGATGCACTCCAAAATGCCGACGCGTACTTGGCTCAGGCCAACCTCACGAAAGAAAATCAGCCCGCAGATCTCCAAGACAGCGCATGTACGGGAGCGATGCCCAATATCGTCTTCACCCCGCAGGATATGCTCATCAAAACTAACCTGCACGATCGCCCGTCATACTACACTGGATACATCGGCGACGTGAAGATGGACCGGACGCACATTGATCCTGGGTCTTCTATAAGCATCATCCCGAAGGGTCTGTTACATTATCTTTGCATTCCGATGCATCGCCTGACGCCTACATACACCGCCATCAGCGGTTTCAATTCGGGCAGAAGCTACCCAATCGGAAAGATCCGTCTGAAATGCCAGATTGGCGATCTTCAATCAGAAGTCACCTGCTACGTCATAGATGCCGACACTTCTTACAACATCCTTTTGGGGTGCCCTTGGATACACGATTATATGATCGTGCCTTCCACGCTGCACCAATGCTTCAAATATGTCGACAAGCATGGCTTCGTGAGGACAGAATTTGCTGACATCGATCCCTTTAAAGGGGTCGAATCCTACTACTCGGACTCCTGCCTATACAAAAAGTCGAAGAGGCACCTTGATGGAGGAAATGAACAAGCTGGTACCCAAGCAACCGCGGGATCAGAAGAACCTCTGACGATCCACCTCCAAGACCGCAAACCGGGCAAATCCGCACCCCTTACGGCCACGCTGCGTAAGGACGCAATCAGTCTCTCGGTACAGGAAGAACAGATGAGAATCCGGCTGCCAAGGTCCGGCCAAGTGCCGAAACCCACAACAGGGCCACTTACCATCAGACTACCGAGAGTCGGTCAACCCCAAACGGAGAAGCTCAATCCCTCCGACAAGCCACGGACGATACGCCTTCCCAAGAAGGGTCGTCACCCTGATGCAAAGTCTGAAACTTCTAGCGAACCAACCACTCCCCGTCCAGCATCGAGTACCAAGCTGGGGATGGCTAGTGCGCCAACAACCCCACGTTCTGCTCCACCCATGGAGCCCCTGATAATCAAGTTGCCCGAGTCATCCTCTCAGTCTGAGGCTTGCTCATGTTGCCCATCAACGGCAAGTTCCTAAAGAAGTATTATGTTCGAAACGACATCCAAAAAAAAAATCCTCGATGATTGAGTTATGTACCCTATGGTACCACTGAACTCACATTCCGCCTCCAAATTTCCCAGATCACTGAGTCATGTACCCGCTGGTGCCGCTGAACTCACACTCTCCAACATTCCAGATTATCGAGTCATGTACCTGCTGGTGCCGCTGAACTCACCTCTCCACATTCTAGATTATCGAGTCATGTACCCGCTGGTGCCGCTGAACTCACCTCTCCACATTCCAGATTATCGAGTTATGTACCCGCTGGTGCCTCTGAACTCACATTCCGGTCACTCTTTCAGATTATAAGTCATGTATGATCGTACCTCTGAACTTTCTTCCTGGAAGAGATCCTCCCTCATGATCTACTACCCGCACTTCCAGTGCACAAAAAGGGTAACCGATCCACGAAATTCCAAATCGGCCATGTCCTCATTACCTCTGAGTCGTTTCGCTTCCGCCAAAAACAAATCACCCCTTTACATAGAACTTTCATGTCCTCATTACCTCTGAGTCATTCTATGTACCCTCCTTTATTGAGCCCACTCCTGCCACGTCCTCATTACCTCTGAGTGGGAAGG
The DNA here is from genome assembly GCA_029216955.1 of Iris pallida. Lineage (NCBI taxonomy): Eukaryota > Viridiplantae > Streptophyta > Magnoliopsida > Asparagales > Iridaceae > Iris > Iris pallida. The sequence goes on from JANAVB010042875.1 coordinate 87,240, forward strand.
CTCCGTCGAAGAAACCCTCATATTTGCCATGTCCTCATTACCTCTGAGTAAATATGTTTGTCCCCCCTCGACTTATTATCTGTACCAAAAAACAAAAACCCCACGGTACGCCAAGGATAATAGGTCTACAAATACCCTCCATTGAGTCCACTCCTGCCATGTCCTCATTACCTCTGAGTAGGAAGACTCCACGGTAAAACCTTCGTACTTGCCATGTCCTCATTACCTCTGAGTAAGTATGTCGGTCCCCTTTTATCTTATTATCCGTATCCTAAATCAAGGTACGCCAAGGATAATAGGTCCACAAATATTCTCCGTTGAGTCCACTCCTGCCATGTCCTCATTACCTCTGAGCAGGAAGACTCCGCGGTGAAAAGCCCTCATACTTGCCATGTCCTCATTACCTCTGAGTAAGTATGTTGGTTCCCCTTCATCCTATTATTTGTATCCTAAACTAGGGTACGCCAAGGATAATAGGCCCACAAATGTCCTCTGCTGACCACAAATGTCCTCAGTTGACCACAAATGTCCTTTATTGACCGCAAATTTCTCATCATGCCCCGGGAGCCCAGCTGCTCCATAGCATTCTTTCGCCCGATACCTAGAACCTCCATATCCGCCTTACCGCGGAGTTGTTCTAGGTATCCCTATCAAACTTATTATCCGTACCTAAAACCAAGGTATGCCAAGGATAATAGGACCACAAATGTCCTCTGTTGACCACAAATGTCCTCTGTTGACCACAAAAGTCCTCTGTTGACCAAAAATATCCCCCGTGAATCTATACTTGCCACGTCCTCGCTACCTCTGAGTAAGTATGATGGTCCTTCCTCGACTTATTGTCTGTACCCACGATCTGAGTACGCCCAAAGATAATAGGCCCACAAACGTCTTCCGATGACCACAAATATCCTCAGTCGACCACAGATGCTGTACTGGGTCTCCAGTACACGCCCATCCCTTTCCTATCATGCCTAGGAGCCCAGTTGCTCCCTGGCATTCTCTCGAATACCAAAAACTTCTATAGCTGTCTTATCGCGAAGTTGTTCTAGGTATTCCTCTCCGAAACTTGTTACTCGTACGTAAAACCAAGGTACGCCCAGGGTAACAGGTCCACAAATAATCCCCCAGCAGGTCCAATTCCACAAATACCACAAGTACAAGAAAGAGAAGATAAGTTGAAACATGCTCATTTATTCAAAATTCAAAGTACTACATCATTCAGGATCACATCCCTTGACAAAAAGAAAAGAAAAACAGTGAAAGAAAACAGAAAACTGATCACTGCTCCATGGCAATCTTTCGCCCGATACCAAGAACCTCCATATCCGCCTTACCGCAGAGTTGTTCTAGGTATCCCTATCAAACTTATTATCCGTACCTAAAACCAAGGTATGCCAAGGATAATGGGCCCACAAATGTCCTCTGCTGACCACAAATGTCGTACTAGGTCCCTTAGTACATCCACATCTTTCCTTATCATCACATGCTTTCGGAGTCCAGCTGTTCCATAGCATTCTTTCACCCAATGCATAGAACTTCCATGTTGATAGCACCTCTGAGTTGTTCTATGTATCCTCATTCGAGTTCACTCCTACCATGTCTATATCACCTCTGAGTAGGAAAGCTCTACCATCAACCTTATATTTACCACGTCCATACCGCCTCTGAGTAAATATGATGGTTCCCTCTCTCAACTTATTATCCGTACCTAAAACCAAGGTACGCCAAGGATGATAAGTCTACATAAAATCCCCAGCGAAAGTACCCAAACCTATCACGTCCATGCTACCTCTGATTGGATTGCCACACCTAAACAAATCTACTTTCCATGCTTCTTATTCAAAGTGTTCCAAATTTGCAATTTGGAAACTTTGAAGGGGGTCCTGTAGAAGCATGGAAAATATTGCTTTTAGTCCCACATCGGAAAGGAGAAGAAGAAAGGGCTCACTCCATTCTATAAATAGAGCCCCCTTACCTCCTTTGAAAATGGTACCAACTTCTCTTCCCTCCTTCCAAATTTGGACTCTTCCTATTACGCACCTTCGGGTGCTAAGTAGAAGAAGTCTAGGGCAGCGCGGGCTCATCGGGCTCAGTCAGCTGTCCCAACCTCTGACCATCAAGAGCATCCCGCTAAGCGGGCCTCTGATGGAAAGTTGTACAGAGCCGCCCGTGTCCAGCCCCCGACGACAAACGGACAGAGTGGTTCTCAAGAGTCTCCCAACAAAGATCGAGGACAAGTGTTTCTATTAGCCCCACATCAGGGAGCAAACATGATACCTACGCACTCGTGTGTTTGGGATACCCGGGCCCACAAAGCGAGTGCACGGGCTGATCGAGACATTCCTCATGTGGCTCGGTCATGAGACGTCCTTCATGCGGCTCGGGCATGAGACATTCTTCATGCGGCACAGAACCCAGGAAGCTTCATGCGGCTCAAAATCAGACGAGCTTCATGCGGCCAAAGAGTCTCATGCGGCTCGGAAGTCTCATGCGGCTCAAACATACAAGCAGCTCAAGTAAACTCTATGCGGCCGAGAGAGAGGCCACGTGGCCAATAGAACAGCTGTGCCTAACGTTCAGACGCATTTAATGCTCTGACAACTGATAGCTCTGACGGCTGTTAGTCCTGACATAAAGTCGTCATAATGACTGACACGAAAAAGCACTATCGTCCTAGGAAATGAGGAAAATCTTCACAAATGTGGCGCTGTCCACCAAACTTCGAGGCAAATCTATGCGGCCAGACTAAACAAAGTCCATGCGGCCAGAACAGAGAGACCCATACGGCTCGGTCATGAAGACTCTCATGCGGCTCGGCCATGAAGACCCCCATGCGGCTCGGTCATGAATATATTTATGCGGCTCGGTCATGACAACCTTCATGCGGTTCGAAGTACAGAGACTCTTCATGCGGCTCGGTCATGAACTTTTTCATGCGGCTCGGTCATGACAACCCTTATGCGGCCCAAACATCGACACTCCTCATGCGGCTCAATATTGACGACGGGACACGTGTCCTAAAGTCAATCAAATCTTGGTCCAAATCCCAATAATCTGGGACACGTGGCAGAAGAATGAATCAAATTTATTCATTAAGATTCGCAGATGTCAGCAAATCATCATGACGAAGATTTATTGCAATCAGCATTAATTGTTGATGGGATTTGGCATAATCCATGTTAATGGCCCAGATCTTTCACGTTCAAGATGAATGGTCCAGATTGGTTAATCATCAGGCCGTCGCCACTTGGAGAAAGGGCAATCATCCAAACCCTAATGATGCTCTCCACTATTATAAATAGCAGGGTGCCATTCCCTTGCAAAAAAGATATATATAGAGAGATACAACAAAAAAATCAAAGAAGAATACGTATCCACAGAGAGACTCCCCCTATAGTCAGAGAGAGAATATACACAGAGAGAGAGAGAAGCCAGAAGAGCAATCAGAGAGAGAGCAAGAAGGGCATTTCTTCGTAAATGACTAAGCAGATCTTCCCCGAGCCAAGGCTGCGTACCGATCGTCCAAGGAGTAAGGCAGAGCGGCCGTCGCTTTCCTGAGCCTCTATCGTCACTCCCCAGAATCAAAAATAAACAATTGTACTTAGACTGCTGTACCTAGGTTTTTGTCCCTAGGCTTTCTTTGTACAAGCGAGTTTGTATTGTGAGTCTAAGTTCAGTCCTCCGATAATTGTTCTGTTCTTTTACAATCAATGGCAAACAAGTGTATAATTTTAGACGTCTACAAGTTTACCCTCAAGAGACGACCTGATATCTCTTTCCATACACTATAGGTGAGTTCTTTATTAAAGAGATATGGCATGAAGCCTTGCGCTTCTTTGCGGTACTATGCCGCTATGACATGGCCTGAAGCCGAGGCATTACCCCTACCTGGGAACCTCATCGTAGTGTGTAACGCCCCGGTCCCAAAATACGTAGGACTAGGAACGTAGACATGCCAGCTGTATTCATACAAAGTATACTCCATTATATGGAAGTCTCGTATAAATACATAAGCTGTAAAATGCAGTAGAACCATAACTAAACTCATCCACACAGAATAAATGAATAAAAGACATCATGTAAAGATAATGAATTGTCTTGATACAATATGTTTGGCGGAGACAAATCCACTACCAACAAAATAAAGAAAAGTACATAGAAAATGAAATAAGTGGCGAGCGAAGCGAAGACGATCCAAATGCAATCATCCTCGAAAAAATAGCAAAGATCACGGCTAGAGCTAGAACACCTGCGAAAGACAATAGCACACACCTGGCAAGACAACCAGGTCCTCAGAGGGACGTAACAAGACACATAATAGCATGCCATATATACTGAATAAATATTGCTCAATAAATAAGTCAATCGAATTTATAACATGGTCCAATACGCACCTACTGAACGAGCGTACCATCCCCCCAACCAAACAAGGACAGGAGATGGTAAACTAATTCACGGCGACGTATCTTTCCATGCCATGAATCCAATATAGTATCCGGACCCCAACAAGGTTCAATACCTTCTCATCGAAGTAGTAAGTCACACCTACAACCAAACAAGGACAAGATGTGACGAACTAATTCGTGACAAGTTATTGTTTCAAGCCACGGTCAGCTACAAGTACCCAAACCAAAGGTACTCATACCTAACGGATAAGGGCGCCTAACCAAATCTAGGTGAATGCAGTTTAAGAACAGTTCATGGTCGCATGACTATCCAGTCAAGTCAAGAAATTACCAATGCAGTACCTCAGTAGCGAGTCACAACACCATATACTATTCCTCAGTATCGAGCGAGTCTATAGCATATAGTCTACCTATCGTTCCTCAGTAGCGAGCGAGTCTACGATAGATAGGGTGGTAGTCAACTTCCAATCATGTTCTTCCCGCCCAATGCTAACTCTATAACCGCTAAGTCAAACTAGCATGCAACATCTATCAGCGGTTATTCCTATCGTACGGCTTGTACGTACTGGTGGCCAGCCTATCACGCACTTTCGTGTTCTACATGCGACACACAACTTCGTGGTACAACGTGTCAAGGCCATAAATGCAACACACAAAGGTGGTCCCTTAAATCTAGGTTTAATGTGTAAGAAAATAATACATAGCAAGAAACTGAACAGTAAATTCTAACAGGTTATGCCATGTATCACAGTTTATTTTGCATAAAAAAAATAATGAACATGCATAAAATATGAGCTAAAATAATTAAACAGCAAATGGCAAGGTGTCTTACCTGGTAGGACGCCTGGTGTGCTGCGATGATCAAGCTGGCATGAACCGTGACTTCGGTGCAACAACTGTACATGGTGACCTCGGGTGGGGGCATGGACAGTTTCATTAGGTCCAGAAGGGTCAAATTAGTTAGGACGGACATGAGGACGTACCAAATTTGTAAAGGACGAGGATTATGGCTAGTCGAGATGAGAGACGATAATCGAAGGAATTTGTTAAATAAGAATATATAACTTTTTAGGAATATTTATAATATTAGAAATCTAAAAATATTTTAGATGAGTATAAAATAAATCATTTTAGACCCAAAAATCCTAATTTTGTCCAAATATAATTTTTTTAGTCAAAACTACATTTGAAAAATAAATAGGATACTATAATAATCAAAAATTATAGAATACCATGAAAATACAATAATATAATTAATTGAAATATTATGATATATAATTCAATAACAAATATGATATTAATAAAAATCGGTGATAATAATAATAAAATAGCAGATACTAAAGAAGGAGAAAACAACCTAAAACTAAACAAAAACAAACAAACAAAAATAATAGTAATAATAATAATAATAATAATAATAATAATATTAATAATGAAATAACAGTTCTAATGGTAACAATAATAATAATAATAATAATTATAATGAGGATAATTAAAGTAATAATTCAGTATAATTGGAATTTGATAATAATAATAATAATGAAAGAAATTGCAATGGTAATTATGCTTGTATTGAACCAAATAGCAAATGGGACGAACCCACGAGCTGCTGTCTCACAAAATCAAATCAACAAAAAGCTGCTCTCTTTCCTCTGTAAAATAAAATATATATAAAAAAACCACAAACCCACGTGAAAGAGAGAGAAGAAAAGACAACAAAAAAAATATAATAAAAATAATAAAACACAAAAAAATACTGCAGCTGGCTGCTGCTCCTCTCACGAGGTGAGGACAGAAAGGAGCTGTGGACCACAGAATTTAAAGCAAGAGAAAGTGTAAGGAGGGGAAATTAATTCGGGAAGGAGAGAGAAGGCTCAAGTGTAAAAATAATGAAGGAGAAGACGAAGAGAGAGAGGGAAGAGAGAGGAGGGGTCGAGGCTCGGAGTGGAGCGGGGAGAAGTCGGAGAGGGGAGGAGCGGTCGGGCTCACGCGGGTGGTGGAGAGAAGTGAGGAGCGGGGAGAGCGGGGTTGTCGAGAGAACGGGAGAGGGGTGGTCGGAAAAGGGTTTCACGGAGGGAGACTGGGCGTCGGTGAACGCCAGAGGGAGAGGAAGCGGGGGTTTTGGTCGGGCGGCGCTCGCCGTACGGCGGTCGGAGGAAGGGTGACGGCGGCTGATCTGACCGCGGAGGAGGAGAGAAGAAGACGGGGGTGCGGGAGGCTGGTGGCGAGCGGCGGAGTGAGTGGTTTTCCGGCGGGCGGTGAGCCGGAGGTCAGAGGGGTTTGGGTGGAGTCGGCGGAGGCTAGAGATTTCTGGCCGGGGAGAGGCGGCGACTGCGGAGCGAGAGGCCGGCGTCTGGCGGATCGAGGAGGAGCGGCGACCTCAGGTGGAGGCGGGTGCACGAGCACGGGAAGAGGGCGCACGCGCCTCCTGGCGCGGTGGCGACGGCGGTGCTTGCCGCGTCGGGGTCGGGAGACGGTTGGATGGGCGTCGGGAGGAAGACGGAGAGGGTTCAGCCAACCTACGGCAGAGCTCACGGCAAGGTCAGTCTAGGGTTAGGTTTTGATTTTCTTTTAATTGGGTTTTCCTGTGTGGTGGCGCCGGCGTTGGCCGTGGCGGCGGTGGTTTGGGTGGCTGAAGTCAGGTGGAGGATTTATGGCGGTGGTGGTATTGTTGGGTTGCCGGTTGACGGGATCGCCGGCGGGTGGCGTGGGTGATGGTCTGTAATGGCAGAGGGACGGTGGTGATGACGACGGGGTGCTATGGCAGGAGCGGGGTCTGGTTCTGTCGGGACGGCCGGGCGAGGTGGCCGTGAGGGTGGTCGACGCTGGTCTAGGCCTGTTGTGGTTATGGTGGTAGCGCTGGTGTCGGGTGTTGGAAGAGAAATCCGACGGGAGGTGACGGCTTTGGTAGCGATGGAAACTATGGGTTGGGTCGGGGTTTAGTCGGGGCAGCTGTGTCGAGGTGGAGGCGAGGAGAGGACGGGCAGAGATAGAGAAAAATAGTATTAGGGTTTTAGATTAGAGGATTTGGGTTTGCTGTATCGAAATCTTGTCCGACATGTGGACACGTAGAAGGTGAAATGTATATGTAATTAAAATAGTAAAAAGGGAAAAAATAGGGGCACGGACACGATGCACGATTTGGGTTGTGGAAGTTTGAGGAATAATAATAAATTGGAGGAGTACCTGCCTATTTATAGGATGTGGGAATTCCCAATTAGATATGGACTAGGATATTTAAAACCCAATTTTAGATATTTCCTAATTTAATTTAAAGGCAATCAAATCCAAATCCAAATCCAATTAAATCTAATCAAATCCTATCCTTTATTTTAAATACAATTAAGATAAATCAATTTCCAAATATAGATACTTATTTAAATAAACCATAGATTCAAATCAAGAATTAAATCTCTACAATAATTTTTGAAATATATTTTTCCAATAATATTAATAATAATAATTTCAAAAATTGTATGGTTATTTAAAATAAACTAATAAATATTTACGTGATATATGTATGCACAAATATTCTTTACATAAATATACTTTCTAATATACCATTTTATAGGAAAAATACTTTATAATTATAACTGCATAAAGGAAAGGCTTTTCGTAATTAAAACCATAAACTTGAAATGATAGCTAGAAATAATTATTACCAATATTATTTTGAAACTATAAAATAATAAATAAAGTATTTTTCTAAAATATGTACGCTCGCACATATTCGCACTCGTCGAGCAAAAATGAAATTTCGTGCGCGACGTAAAATACGACTACGCGACGTACAATATAAAATTTTAAATCCGTACAAATATTAATAAAAAAATATAATTAGTAGAAATTTAGGGGTTTTACATCCTACCCAACTTAAAAGAATTTTGTCCTCGAAATTAAGAATTAGTGGGGGTGAGAGGACACAAGAGGATATCATTGGGGATCCAATGATGACAATGTCTTCACAAAATCATGTCGAAAGAAATTACGATCTAGATCGTAGAAAAAAAATAATATGGTATGGTCATGGGTAATGAATGAGGGTCACGGTTAAGAGAACGAAATAGATTCGCTTAAATTAAGCGATTAGAGGGTCTTGATAGGGCCGAGTAGTTTGGGATGAAGATATAGCAATCTCGAGTGAGAATGGTCATAGCCGATGGGATGGTTAAAGAAAATTCTAGTACGACGCTTTCGTCCTCCTAAAATAGGTGTGGGCGAAAGCAATATAGAGTTCGAAGGAGGCGTTATCGAATACGAATACGTGATTCAAAGAAGATCGAATAATTTCGAAGGAATTATCAAGGCAGTCGTGGATGAGATTATAGAGGACAAGTTTAGCTATGTCCCCATCCACGAAGAACGATAAAATAAAAGCGAACCAAAGTGCACCCGGTTGATCAGACCATTATGCACTGGTTCTGATAGACAATATGTTAGTGGGGTACCTCCATTAACATATATGTCACGAACAAGCTTGGTAAAAGGCTAAGCTTGCAAAAACTAGGCTACATTAGCATCATTAGTCAAGATGGTAAAAACATAGACATGAGAGATTAATATTGAAAGAAAGAAGAATGATTCTAAGTCATATCCTGTGTTGGTCTCTATACAGTCATCCTATAGTCTTCTTGTCCAAGTCCTTGGTTGACTAGATGGGTTAAGGTCTTCTAAATTCTAGAATCTAAGTAGACTTGCTAAGATAGGTCGCAAGGACAAAGGGGTTGCTAGGTCATAAGGCATTCTACCCAACTTAAAAGGATTAAACTATGGTATTCGAGACAGCCAACTAATAGGGTCAATCTCTAACAAGCACGAAGGGAAGATAAGGATAATGATAGAAGGAATCAAGCAAGATGCAATCGATGAGTCAAATGGTAGATTGAAGAAAGTGGTCAAGTATGCGGATGAGATCCTAGATTTCTAATCCTATTCGCAGGCTTGTTTGGTATGGTAAAGTAACCAAACAATTTATTTCGACCTGCATGGGCCACCACAAAAACATGTAATACCCTGGTCCCAAAATACGTAGGACTAGGAACGTAGACATGCCAGCTGTATTCATACGAAGTATACTCCATTATATGGAAGCCTCGTATAAATACATAAGCTGTAAAATACAGTAGAACCATAACTAAACTCATCCACACAGAATAAATGAATAAAAGACATCATGTAAAGATAATGAATTATCTTGATACAATATATTGGGCGGAGACAAATCCACTACCAACAAATAAAGAAAAGTACATAAAAAATGAAATGAGTGGCGAGCGAAGCGAAGACGATCCAAATGCAATCATCTTCGAAGAAATAGCGAAGATCACGGCTAGAGCTAGAACACCTGCGAAAGACAATAGCACACACCTGGGAAGACAACCAGGTCCTCAGAGGGACGTAACAAGACACATAATAGCATGCCATATATACTGAATAAATATTGCTCAATAAATAAGTCAATCGAATTTATAACATGGTCCAATACGGACCTACTGAACGAGCGTACCATCCCCCCAACCAAACAAGGACAGGAGATGGTAAACTAATTCACGGCGACGTATCTTTCCATGCCATGAATCCAATATGGTATCCGGACCCCAACAAGGTTCAATACCTTCTCATCGAAGTAGTAAGTCACACCTACAACCAAACAAGGACAAGATGTGACGAACTAATTTGCGACAAGTTATTGTTCCAAGCCACGGTCAGATACAAGTACCCAAACCAAAGGTACTCATACCTAACGGATAAGGGCGCCTAACCAAATCTAGGTGAATGCAGTTTAAGAACAGTTCATGGTCGCATGACTACCCAGTCAATTCGAGAAATTACCAATGCAGTACCTCAGTAGCGAGTCACAACACCATATACTATTCCTCGGTATCGAGCGAGTCTATAGCATATAGTCTACCTATCGTTCCTCAGTAGCGAGCGAGTCTAAGATAGATAGGGTGGTAGTCAACTTCCAATCATGTTCTTCCCGCCCAATGCTAACTCTATAACCGCTAAGTCAAACTAGCATGCAACATCTATCAGCGGTTATTCCTATCGCACGGCTTGTACGTACTGGTGGCCAGCCAATCACGCATTTCCGTATTCTACATGCGACACACAACTTCGTGGTACAACGTGTCAAGGCCATGAATGCAACACACAAAGGTGGTCCCTTAAATCTAGGTTTAATATGTAAGAAAATAATACATAGCAAGAAACTGAACAGTAAATTCTAACAGGTTATGCCATGTATCACAGTTTATTTTGCATAAAGAAAATAATGAACATGTATAAAATATGATCTAAAATAATTAAACAGCAAATGGCAAGGTGTCCTGCCTGGTACGACGCCTGGTGTGCTGCGATGATCAAGCTGGCATGAACCGTGACTTCGGTGCAACAACTGTACATGGTGACCTCGGGTGGTGGCACGGACAGTTTTATTAGGTCCAAAAGGGTCAAATTAATTAGGACGGACATGAGGACGTACCAAATTTGTAAAGGACGAGGATTATGGCTAGTCGAGATGAGAGACGATAATCGAAGGAATTTGTTAAATAAGAATATATAACTTTTTAGGAATATTTATAATATTAGAAATCTAAAAATATTTTAGATGAGTATAAAATAAATCATTTTAGACCCAAAAATCCTAATTTTGTCCAAATATATTTTTTTAGTCAAAACTACATTTAAAAAATAAATAGGATACTATAATAATCAAAAATTATAGAATACCATGAAAATACAATAATATAATTAATTGAGATATTATGATATATAATTCAATAACAAATACGATATTAATAAAAATCGGGGATAATAATAATAAAATAGCAGATACTAAAGAAGGAGAAAACAACCTAAAACTAAACAAAAACAAACAAACAAAAATAATAGTAATAATAATAATAATATTAATAATGAAATAACAGTACTAATGGTAACAATAATAATAATAATAATAATTATAATGAGGATGATTAAAATAATAATTCAGTATAATTGGAATTTGATAATAATAATAATAATGAAAGAAATTGCAATGGTAATTATGCTTGTATTGAACCAAATAGCAAATGGGACGAACCCACGAGCTGCTGTCTCACAAAATCAAATCAACAAAAAGCTGCTCGCTTTCCTCTGTAAAATAAAATATATATAAAAAAACCACAAACCCACGTAAAAGAGAGAGAAGAAAAGACAACAAAAAAAATATAATAAAAATAATAAAACATAAAAAAATACTGCAGCTGGCTGTAGCTCCTCTCACGAGGTGAGGACAGAAAGGAGCTGTGGACCACAGAATTTAAAGCAAGAGAAAGTGTAAGGAGGGGAAATTAATTCGGGATGGAGAGAGAAGGCTCAAGTGTAAAAATAATGAAGGAGAAGACGAAAAGAGAGAGGGAAGAGAGCGGAGGGGTCGGGGCTCGGAGTGGAGCGGGGAGAAGTCGGAGAGGGGAGGAGCGGTCGGGCTCGCGCGGGTGGTGGAGAGAAGTGAGGAGTGGGGATAGCGGGGTTGTCGAGAGAACGGGAGAGGGGTGGTCGGAAAAGGGTTTCACGGAGGGAGACTGGGCGTCGGTGAATGCCAGAGGGAGAGAAAGCGGGGGTTTTGGTCGGGCGGCGCTCGCCGCGCGGCGGTCGGAGGAAGGGTGACGGCGGCTGATCTGACTTTGGAGGAGGAGGGAAGAAAACGGGGGTGCGGGAGGCTGGTGGCGAGCGGTGGAGTGAGTGGTTTTCCGGCGGGCGGTGAGCCGGAGGTCAGAGGGTTTTGGGTGGAGTCGGCGGAGGCTAGGGATGTCTGGCCGGGGAGAGGCGGCGACTGCGGAGCGAGAGGCCGGCGTCCGGCGGATCGAGGAGGAGCGGCGACCTCAGGTGGAGGCGGGTGCACGAGCGCGGGAAGAGGGCGCACGCGCCTACTGGCGCGGTGGCGGCGGCGGTGCTTGCCGCGTCAGGGTCGGAAGAAGGTTGGATGGGCGTCAGGAGGAAGACGGAGAGGGTTCGGCCAACCTACGGCGGAGCTCACGGCAAGGTCAGTCTAGGGTTAGGTTTTGATTTTCTTTTAATTGGGTTTTCCTGGGTGGTGGCGCCGGCGTTGGCCGTGGCGACGGTGGTTTGGGTGGCTGAAGTTAGGTGGAGGATTTATGGCGGTGGTAGTATTGTTGGGTTGCCGGTTGACGGGATCGCCGGCGGGTGGCGACGTTGATGGCGTGGGTGATGGTCTGTGATGGTAGAGGGACGGTGGTGATGACGACGGGGTGCTGTGGCAGGAGCGGGGTCTGGTTGTGTCGGGACGGTCGGGCGAGGTGGCCGTGAGGGTGGTCGACGCTGGTCTGGGACTGTGGTGCTTATGGTGGTGGTGCTGGTGTCGGGTGTTAGGAGAGAAATCCTGCCGGAGGAGGCGGCTTTGGTGGCGATGGAAACTATGGGTTGGGTCGAGGTTTAGTCGGGGCAGCTGGGTCGAGGTGGAGGCCAGGAGAGAACGGGCAGAGAAAGCAAAAAATAGTATTAGGGTTTTAGATTAGAGGATTTGGGTTTGCTGTATCGAAATCTTGTCCGACATGTGGACACGTAGAAGGTGAAATGTATATGTAATTAAAATAGTAAAAAGGGAAAAAATAGGGGCACGGACACGATGCACGATTTGGGTTGTGGAAGTTTGAGGAATAAGAATGAATTGGAGGAGTACCTGCCTATTTATAGGATGTGGGAATTCCCAATTAGATATGGACTAAGATATTTAAAACCCAATTTTAGATATTTTCTAATTTAATTTAAAGGCAATCAAATCCAAATCCAAATCCAAATCCAATTAAATCTAATCAAATCCTATCCTTTATTTTAAAAACAATTAAGATAAATCAATTTCCAAATATAGATACTTATTTAAATAAATCATAGATTCAAATCAAGAATTAAATCTCTACAATAATTTTTGAAATATATTTTTCCAATAATATTAATAATAATAATTTCGAAAATTGTATTTTTATTTAAAATAAACTAATAAATATTTATGAGATATATGTATGCACAAATATTCTTTACATAAATATACTTTCTAATATATCATTTTATAGGAAAAATACTTTATAATTATAACTGCATAAAGGAAAGGCTTTTCGTAATTAAAACCATAAACTTGAAATGATAGCTAGAAATAATTATTACATATATTATTTTGAAACTATAAAATAATAAATAAAGTATTTTTCTAAAATATGTACGCTCGCACATATTCGCACTCGTCGAGCAAAAATAAAATTTCGTGCGCGACGTAAAATACGACTACGCGACGTACAATATAAAATTTTAAATCCGTACAAATATTAATAAAAAAATAATTAGTAGAAATTTACGGGTTTTACATAGTGTCATACTACTGTAGCATGAGGTCTCAGCCTCTTTGTAGTGTCAATCTACTCAGCATGAAGCCTAAGGCTTCCTTGCGGTCTTACGCCGCAACGACATGGCTTGCAATGCCGAGGCTTTACCCCTACCTGGGTACCTCATCGTGGTGTCGTGCCACTGTAACATGGTGCCATCCTCCCCTTTGTAGTGTTGTCTACAACTCTTTAATTACGTCCTACAGCATTAGGCTACCTGCCTATTTGCGGTGCTACGCCGCTATGACTTGGCTTGCAAAGCAGAGGCATTACCCCTACCTGGGAACCTTATGGTGGAGTCACCCTACTGTAGCATGGAGTTTCACTCCTTGTAGTGCTGCTCTACCGTGCTTTCTGTAAAGCACACCAGGCATTCACTCTGCCTGAGAACTCATTAAGGCGTTTAAGCCAACCTTCCACAGGATCTATTTTTTCAGCAGAAAATACATAGTAGACAACAGTGGTTCTGGGTACGTATCCCTTCCATGTTCCAGAGAACAAGTACCCACTATTACCTGATAGTTTTCCAGTCAGTGATCCTCCTTTGAACCAAAAGTTAGATACCTAGTAGATTTCTCTTTGAACTAATAGCATAAAACTTTATGGTAGGATTACAAAGACACACTATCAGAATGACTTCAAGCCCATTTTACAAGCTGTGTCATCGACTAACTGGCACTTGAGGCCCTTTGTGAACGGATCTGCCAGGTTCTCCTGACTCCGAACATCAACCACTGCAATTACACCTCTTTTGATAAGATCGTGTACTGCCCTGTGCTTCAACCGCACAGTCCTCTTCTTCCCGTTGATGAGGTCATTTGATGCCACCGCCGCAGTCGCCTAGTTGTCACAGTATATCGGTATTGTCGATATCTGAGCCCCAACCACTAAAAGATCATACATGAGCTCCCGAAGCCATTCTGCTTCATCTGCTGCAGTTTTAAGTGCATAGAATTCAGATTCCATGGAGGAATGAGAGAGTATAGTCTGCTTCTTTGACTTCCACGATATAGTAGCTCCACCCAAGGAAAAGACATATCCACCTGTGGATCTCTCGCTTTCCACCTCTGAACACCAGCTAGCATCACTGAAGCCTTCCACTACTGTCGGATACCCATTGTAGTGCAATGCATATGTCTGAGTCTTCTTGAGATATCTCATCACCTGCTTCACAGCTTTCCAGTGCTCAACCCCTTGGTTGCTTGTGAACCGACTCAGCATTCCCATGGCGAAAGCTATGTCAGGCCTTGTGGCAGTGGTTGCATACATCAAACTTCTGATAACGCTAGAATACTCCAGCTGCCTGACGCTTTCCCTTGAGTTTGGCTTCAGCTTCTGATCACACCTGTATGGTGTATCGATCCCTGGAAGATCCTTATACCCATAGCGTGTGAGCCAAAGTGAATGAAGATGGGTCTTTAGAAACAAAGTGAATGAAGATGGTTCAGTCACACGCAACAAAGCTCGTCTAGTAGCCCAAGGATACAACCAAGAGGAAGGTATCGACTACGATGAGACGTATGCTCCTGTTGCTAGATTGGAATCCATTCGGATGCTTTGTGCATTTGTAAATTTTCAAAATTTCAAATTATTTCAAATGGATGTTAAAAGTGCTTTCTTGAATGGATTTATTAAGGAGGAAGTTTATGTAAAACAATCCCCTAGTTTTGAAAATCACAAATTTCTCGACCACGTGTTCAATCTAAAGAAAGCGCTGTATGGCCTCAAACAAGCCCCTAGAGCTTGGTATGAACGGCTAAGTAATTTCTTACTTGAGAAAGGTTTTTCAAAAGGGAAAATTGACACCACACTTTTCATAAAATCTTTCAAGGACACTATTCTTTTAGTACAAATATACGTAGATGATATTATATTTGGTTCTACTGATGAAACCCTTTGTCAAGATTTTGCCAAGTGTATACAGACCGAGTTTGAGATGAGCATGATGGGGGAGCTCAACTACTTTCTTGGGCTGCAAGTCAAACAAATATCAAATGGAACCTTCATCTGTCAGTCGAAGTATACAAAGGACATGCTGAAGAAATTCGACCTTGACAACGTCAAACCAATCAGCACTCCAATGACTACTTCAACCAAACTTGAACCAGATGATAGCGGCAAACCCGTAGATCAACGTAAGTATCGAAGTATGATAGGCAGTCTACTCTACCTTACTGCTAGTCGCCCTGATATTATGTTTAGCGTTTGCCTGTGTGCTAGATATCAAGCAAATCCTAAGGAATCACACATGACCGCAGTTAAGCGTATCTTTTGATACCTTAAGGGTACGGTTACAGTGGGCCTATGGTATCCCAAGTCAACATTATTTGACCTCATTGGTTACTCTGATGCTGACTTTGCCAGATGCAAGGTCGACCGTAAAAGTACGAGCGATATGTGTTATTTATTAGGAAAGGCTTTAGTCTCTTGGTTTAGCAAGAAGCAGAATTCTGTTGTACTATCCACAACAGAAGCTGAATACATCGCAGCTGGGCGTTGTTGTGCACAAATTCTGTGGATGAAGCAAACCCTTGAAGACTACAACTTATCTTTCATGCATATTCTAATCTTTTGTGACAACACTAGTGCTATAAATCTGACTAAGAACCCTATTTGTCACTCACGCACGAAACATATTGAAATTCGTCATCACTTTTTGCGTGATCATCAGCAAAATGGCACGATTAACTTAGAATTTATTGACACTGATCATCAGTTAGCAGATTTTTTCATAAAACCATTATCCGAGAGCGCTTCAATTTTTTTTGTCGTGAACTTGGAATTTTATTGTGTTATGGCTCCATGTTTGCTCAACCGTAGGAAGAGACTTCGGACCGAGGGAGCATCCTCATCGAATGCTCCTCCTCCCGTTGAACCGCCCGTTGCACCACCCGTTGCACCCGCCATTGAACAACCACCACCAATCCATCCGTTGTTCAATCCTCCACGTCCACATGATCCAAACACTTTTGACGACCAAATTTTTGTATCATAAGACACATCAAATGATTGGTTTAGTGATTTTTGGACACGTCCAGTGTTTGCGGGACATCCTATCAACTTTACTTTATTTTCTCAATATGATGCACTTTTTCATGACCTTTGCCTTGATGAACTTGTTACCACAAATTCGATCATTAATCGTAGTGCTATTCAAATGTTCTACTGCAACTTAACCCATGATGATACTCATATTTATTCACGAGTTGCCGGAGTTGATATCTCTTTTGACGATTTCGAATTGGCCGAATATCTTGAGCTTCAAGAGCCCAACTCATGGGAAAAGCTTGTTGAAGCTAGATTATTTCAATTTTCCGAAGGGATTTCACTTGAAAGCTTCAAGGACGACTTGTGTAGCCCTAACACACGTCCTCATAAGCTTTTGGCTAAATTCCTCAATCCCTATTTCTATGAACTTCATCGGATCATTTTCAACACCATTCTACCCAAAGCGGGTTCTACCGATGAAGTTACTTATTTTGAAATTTCGGCCTTATACCATCTCCACTTCCTTGTTCCCTTTAATCTTCCACGCACAATGATGGATTGGATGATTAACTGTAGGAAGAAACCAAGATCTTTGGTTTATGCATTATACCTTCCTATGATCTTTCGTGCATTTCATGTACCCCTTGATGAGTGTCCATTCTTATCTGCCCCTGCCTTCCTCTCTAAGGCAAGGAGGCTTCAGGCGGCCATTGGCTCACCAGTAGTGTCTGAGCATTCTGATGATGAGCCAGATGCCCCTCCTCTTGGACAGGATCCTCCTCCTCCTCCTGCCACTCTCGAGTCTCTTCAGACCATGCTCCGAGATCGCTTCACTTTGGAGGACGATCGTTGGACTCAGTTGGATTACCGGACCACCTTGCAGATGAGTGCTATCAGCAACTCGCTACATGATATTCGGTATTCCATGTCTCGCCATCCTTCTATGCCCATTCCTATGGAGCGAGACCCTGGTCGTGAGGGATTTTGTATCGATGACCCTTGGGTTCGTCGTTACATGGATCCGAATACGGCATTCGTGGACCCATGTCGCTCATTTACTGATCCATCAGACGACGCTGGGCCTTCACGTGCTCGATGATGGATATGGACTGCCTCTTGATGCTGCTACTGAGGATCATAGCTTATGGTTTATGCATTTTGTTTTTAGTTACTTTTATGTACTTGGTTTGTATTAGACGTATTATGAGTTGTGACTCTTGAGACTTTGGTAGTTCTATCTGTTTTTATGTCATTATCACTCTTGTGACATTTGCCAGTTATATCAGTTTATATGCAGTTTTTTCTCATATCTTTTGGTGTGTTTGCCAGTTATTCATTGTTTATCTTAAATTGCTAAATGCCAAAAGGGGGAGATATATATATATTCCTTATTCTTTTTGTCCTATATATGATTCTTTTTGTCCTATATATGCTTTTGGAAGAATGTTATTAACATGCCAACAAGATTCACAGCATTGTTTACGGGGGAGCTATTCTTAAGCTCAGCACTAATTATAGGGGAGCTATGTTTTTACATGTGTCCAGGTATGAATATTGAATATACAATTATTATTTTGTCAATTATCAATATGGGGGAGATTGTTGACACAAAGTCACAGTCAACCAAATATTGATAACATTGACTAAATAATACTTGTAATAATTCAATACGACACACGACGACTACTCCAGCTCAAGACAGACGACAGCTCAGTTTTTGCAATACAAGTCGTTTTTGAGTCTGTATTTTTATATTTATTGAGTCTAGACTATTGTAAGCTGAGTTGTGCTGAGCTCTTGAGACTTAACCTATAGCCTACCAAAAATCCATAAGCTCCACAAAAGCCCATTGGACATTAGGACCCATTCTGTGCTCTGGAGACAGAGTTCGGGCCGAACTCTGCCTCCACACAGAGTTCGGGCCGAACTCTGTCCCCTAAAAATTAGCACCCTAATTTTTAGGGATGGCTGGTTGCTAGTTGTCCAACGGCCAAATTTTTAAAAATTCTTACCAGAATTCTGGCCGAATTCTGCCTGCTAAAACCCTATAAATAGGCCAAGAATTCTCTCATTTTCATTCATCCAATCTTCTCTTCTCTTCTCTCTTAAGCTCAATATAAGCCATACCCTTCTTCATCTACTAGCCACAAGTTTCCTAAGTCTCGAGTGCTCAGCATCTCTCAGTTAGGAGTCTTGTGCAAGAGTTCAAGAAGTCGCTTGGAAAATTCCAAGCATCGCCACTGCGATCCTTTGTAAGAAGTTGACGTGCTCTTTTGAAGAAAAGACACGGGGTGTAACTACTATTTCACAAATAGTGGATTTAATCCTGAGCTAGAGTTCTCAGGCCTGGACTAGTCCTCCACGAGGGAAACCAGGTTAAAAATCGGCTGTGTTTGTGTATGCTTTCTTACTCCTTATTTATTTCCACATTTACTCTGATTATTTCTAGATTGTGAAAGAGTTTAATTTTTAATTGGCTATTATCACTATAAACTCTATTCACCCCCCTCTAGAGTTGCCATCTGTTCTTCATGATCTACTCGAAGCCCACTATGCACATGCCACTAGTATGCCACCCAATTGAGGCCTCATGTGCTACGTAAACACATAGGTCATCGAAGGCGCATTTTGAGCTTATGGACCTAGCTAACCAACCCGACTGACAACTAGTTCAACCACTTGGGCGGAATCCTATTCTAGGTTACCCTAACCTAGTAGACATAGTTTTATCTTGAGATCTTGTTCAGTCCATATAGGTTGACATCCAAGGTTCATCCAACAAACGATTGATGCCAGATAGGGAACTCATTAAGACCCAGTAAAACCCATTCATTCATACCACTATTCTTGGACTATAAAACTGAACTATTTGAAATAGGTCCCTGTACCTATTATGTAGTTTCCACATCTTAGAATGTGAAGCCATTCGTAACCCTTATCCCATCTACCTGGAAGTCGCGATATGATCTTGTATTGTATTTTATCCCTTGTTCGTGTGTTTAGATAACCACGGAAAAGATCACAATCTTGATTTCTTAAATTTTGTTCTATTACGGAACCTTGTTTAGGATTTCGAGAATAGGACTTCTGTATTACACGGATTGCAAGCCCCTCTGAGAAACAAGGGTTCTTCGATGTAGCAAGTGACTGAACTAGAGTAGCCCAATCTAGCAAATAATTCAATTGTTCGTAAACTTTCTTCCTATCTGTATTATTGGATACTCTCTACCGTTCTTGAAACTTCATATTGCTCCTGATTATTCTTCTTATCATCCTGCCCTTCCTTATGCAGAGCGATGAATGGTCAGACTTATTAGAATTTATCAATATTCATAGCTACATGTGTAAATTTGCTTGTTAAGATTTTGTTGGTTGATAGATAGGAGAGGATATAGGTGCCATATACGGTAGATATGTATTGGTAGAAATTTTAGCAATTAGTTGGAAGATTATAAAGTTTTAGCGACAGGAGATCTGATGGAGTAGTGTGACCAAAGGTGGGTAGCAGTCCTCAAGTATTCAGAGTTATAGAATGGCTAGAAAGGGTTATAAAATATTGTGAGGAATTAAATTGAGGAGATTAAGGTAATGGTAGATTTTAAATTTTTAAGGAATAGTTATGGATTAGAATTTCGAGGACGAAATTATTTTTAAGGTGGGTAGATTTGTAGCTCCCCTTCCCGAAAATTTTTAAAATATTTTCATATTATTTATTTGATTTAATTATGATATATTTATTAATCTTATATATTATTAATATTGATTATAGTTAGAATATTTTATTGTCTATGTGGAATTTTGTGGTATACATATATGTACAAATACCAGGACACATATATTATATAGACATGTAAATATATTTATAATTTAATGACATATATATGCATATACTTATGTTATATACATATATATATTACATATATGTATATAAAGGTATATGAGCAGGTATATACAAATATAAATAGGCCCTGTATATTTTTGGGATTATTAGACTGTGCCTGATGGTATATACACCATTATTGGTTTACTGAACTTTGTTATTATTATTACTATTATTATTTTTATTTTTATTTTTATTGTGGTTATTAAATATAAATTATTTATTATTATTAGTTATTATCATCAAGATATACGGGTATATATAAATATATAATATATATATGTATGTGTGTGTATATATAAATGTATACTATATACGTGTATATAAAAATAGAGATATATGAGTATGTGTATACAAATATATAGGTATATCTGTGGAAATATATATACATATATATATGTATACGGATGTATATAGGAAAATTTATATATATATAAATATATTTATACTAATAGGAGATTGGACCAGGCCCACAAGCCCTTACTTCCAGCCCGGCCCACAAACAGAGCATCCCAGGTCATTTCCCACGCACAGGAATCCCAGCCAAATAATCTACACTTAGCAAAAAAGGACCCAGCCCATCCGACCCTGAGAACCCATTCCTCCTTCGGTTTCAGCCAACTCCAGGCCACATGTATACCTATACGCGATAACAGAAATCACATTAAAACCCTAACGAAACCCTAAGCATCTGCTGCCACGCCACCCCCAGAGCGTTGATCGAGGCCAGGCGACCCTGTCCCGACCCCGTGCGGTGCCGCAGCCATCGTCGGCCGGAGGCCACGCATGCGCGGCCAGCGCTCACAAGCGCGGTGTTGACAGCAGCCCCGTGGAGCCACATCGCGCAGGGATTCCTCCACGACCAATCGAAGAATTATCGAACCGATTTTGCAAGTTCGAACCTAACCTATACCCCTTCATTTCCCTTCAGATAGTTCATGTTAATTCGCTTTATACGCGACGGAAAACGAGTCCCAAAACCGAGAAAAATCTCGATTTTCGGAATTTAGAAACTGTCCCGAAACCAAAAGTTGGCGGTCGATTTACGACCAGAATATTGTGAAACTTTGAAAACCGCTTGAACAGCCTGGTAGACAACCTAACCGAGATGGAGACCCTATTTTTAGTTTAAATTCTAGTTGGTTATTTTCTGTTAAAAGTCAATTCAAAAATCAGGAAAAACTTGGCAAAAACTGTTTTGAAAAC
This sequence comes from Iris pallida, assembly GCA_029216955.1. Classification (NCBI taxonomy): domain Eukaryota; kingdom Viridiplantae; phylum Streptophyta; class Magnoliopsida; order Asparagales; family Iridaceae; genus Iris; species Iris pallida. The sequence goes on from JANAVB010042875.1 coordinate 109,103, forward strand.
TAGAAATTCTTCCGATCCAAGGTGCGTCCCGCCAATCCGGGCGACGTGGTCGTGCACCGTAAGCATCGAAAGGTACGTAACGGCTTTCTGGTCGTGTGGGCTTTGGCGGAATTCAAATTGGTCGCGTGTGCGCGACGAATTTGATGCGTATCCATCGAAATTCACCGTATCCACCACTTTGCACAAACTCTAATTACTTTGTGCACGCTCGTCAAATCGGGACAAAACTTATGCCAGCAGGACCGTATCATTTTTCTGGTCCTGTATGCCAAGTTTGGTCCAATTCTGAGACAGTTGAATCGAACGCCGTTTTGCGGGCCCCACGGTCTGACTCAACGGGCGATTTTATGCACGGCCCGCCGGAATCCAACTCTAGACATACGGTTGGGTTCGTATCAAAAAACTGGACCTGTTGACATATAGTTTGATGACTTTAGAGACCATTGACTCTGGCACGCTTTTCGGTACAAAACGGGTCCAACGACGGACATCATTTTTGCCCGAAATTACCGTTTTGCCCCTGTGTCCAGAATTGGACTTAAGGACAGGCAATCGTAGCTAATTTGACTATTCTGAGAACAGTGGTACTATTTATTTCAGCATCTGGAGACTTCTACATGTGTTGATTGATTGTGGCTCATTAAGTGGTATAGTATTATTGGTTTCACCAGCTAAGGACCTCAGGCAAGTGCACTTTCTGATTGCTTTTGATTCATTGTAGTCTTTTCATTTCATGCCTATACATATATCTTGCTGTTTGTTGACACGCTCGTCACACGAAGTAGTCGGGAGGGGAAATATCTTAGTAGACATGTGGACCACCCAGAACTATCCCCCGTGTCTTTCGTAAATGATAGCAGCTGCACACGACACGTGCAGTGTGCCGTATTTACCCCCTAGCCGTTCACATGTCGAAACGGATATTTCACACCACCAAGGTAGATGTCTTTTATTTTTCCTTTTCATCTACACCGTGCCATGTTATCAGTTACTTTCTAGCTTTCATATTCCATATGTTATTTTCATGTCTTGTTAATTCTATTGTGTTTTTGCATTGCCGTCAATTTTTGTACTTGTTCCATTCCTAACTGGAAACCGATATTTTTCAGGTTTAGTCGCGATCACTCTTAGCATTGAAAAGGCTTGGGTGTGCTGAGGTCAACCTTGAAATAGAAAGCAGTTGTATCAATTTCATTAATTGTAGAATCTTGTATTTTTTTTAAATATAAATGTTGTAAATATTGTAATAAATTTAGAAATATAAATGACCAGCAAATATTATACTTTGAGCATTTATTTCTTGTGTGCTTGACAGCGTTCTACTGTCGACTCTGCAGCGTAGGCTGGCTTCGACACGTCTCGTATCCGAAAAAGGGGGTGCGGGTCGTGACAAGGTGCCTGCTGAAACTGCTTTTCCTGAAAAGGCTTCTGCTGATGCTGCTGCTTCTGATACTGAGGCCTCTTGGCCAGGCCTCCACTGCCACTTACTTCATATGAATCACGACCTCTCTTCGTCTTCAGTTCAAGGTCGTCCTCCGCTGCCATAGCTCCCATCAAAATCTCCTCAAAAGTAGCATTTTTGGCGCTCTTGGTCAAGGACTTGACTTCCTTAACCAAGCCATTCCTGAACCTCCTAGCCTTCGTTGTCTCGCCAAGGCCCTCCACAAATCTTCCCAGGCGGCAGAACTCTCCGGCGTACTCCTCTACTGTCTGGTTCCCCTGAACCAGGTTCTCGAACTGCGTCTCCAAAGCGCCAAGTGCTGTGTCGGGGAAGAACTTCTCCTTGAAAAGCTTCTTGAAAGCCTCCCAAGTATGCCCCTCTGTACCAACCTGGGGTCTATCTGGTATCAAGTGCGGGCAAGGTCCTGCATCTGACTGCCCACTGCTTCTACCTGGAGCCTAGCTAGTATCTCCGCGAGACGAAAGATTTCCTCTATATGCTCGATCCAGTCGTCGAAATATAGGATACCCTCGATACCCTTGAAGTCTTGCGGCTGCGTCTTCTAGAAGTCCTGAATGCCTGGATTCCTCGACTGGTACGGCTATATCTGCCCTTTCTGTGGTTGGGCAGCCACCTTCTCTACTGCCACCATGGCTAGCTGATGGGCATTGTCAATGCCCTGCCTCATATTCTCTACCTGACATCGCTGAGTCTCCATTATATACTGCATGAAGGCGAAGAACTGTGCCATATCAACTATCCCCTGAGCCGGTGGTGGTAGCATCCCTTGAACTCCTGTGGTAGTCCTTGGACCCCGTGGAGGAGTACCCCTAAAAGTTGTAGACGGGCCCACCTGAGCTGGAACAAGAGGTACTGTAGTCCCAGGATCCTGCTAAGTCGGGCGAGAAGTGGAAGACCTCTCAGCGGTATCCCTTAGGCCAGAGCGTTGCGATCGTGTCTCCACCATCCTGAAGACAGATCAAACAAGGAATCAATTACTGAGAAAGAAGCGATATAATCAAAGGAGGACAGTTTGTTTTCAAAAGAAGACAATTTACAGCAAGAATTAGATAAGAATTTTCCTAATGTGAATGAGTACCTTAATTTCTATCCTATATCCTACTATAAGCTGTAGTGATACTCTAGTTTGAGTGCCACTACAAAATCGCACTAGTTGCGACTGAGAGGACCTGCATGGGCCACCAATAAAAATGTATCATGACCCGCACCCAGTGTAAGGGCACGAGAAGTGGTTACGTCTAGCCTACGACGCAGTGTCGGCAGTAGAACGCTGTCCTAAGTCACCACATTTATCACAATCTAGAATATGCTCCGAAAGGAGAGTAATATAATAAGTAAACTAAATCACGACTAAGATGGAAAAGAAGATAAGATAATCTCAACAGAAAGAGTCACAAAAATAATAAGTCTCGGTGTGAACCACACCATAAATAATCTCAATACAATCACAATGTCTCGTAACTAAGTAATGATATAAGTCCAATCTAAACTCATGGCAAGTCCTCAGCGACTACTGGATCCTGCTGAAGGTCCAGGCCACCTGTGTCAACTAGGCCTGCTCCATAGTAAGTGTCGCAGCAATCCTCATCATCTGTAATATTTCAACAGGTCCAGTCAGGACAGGAACGAATACATATCTCTCACACAGATCATAATATGAGAGAAAATATGAAACAAGCTATAGAATAATATACATGAACTGCTGATAAAGAAATAAGACTGTAAAGAGAACATGATATATGGAAATAGATATACATGATATAATGAGAGAACTAAACTAACTACGTAGTGTAGAGCATAATCTGGTTATGTAAACTATCTTAGGTGATACATGACTTAAATCTAGTTTGGAGTTGTACATGAAAAGGGTGTAGATCACGTAACCAAATAAATACTCCCACTGCCCAATCAGTACACAATGATCTGTCCAGATTATGTTATTGCACATGAAAGTAGTGTGTCACATGGATAGCTAGTCCACATGAACACTGGGTTATACATGAAGGCTGACATGATCATGAGTGTACATGAATGTCACATGAGTATACATGAATAAATACGAATACAATGAGTAGACGATGCACATGATAAAGTACATAAGCACAATATACTCGATGTATCCGAGGGGATAACATCGCATGAAGAGATCCATATACTACTAATCCATGATAATATCGTGACAGCAACAAGTAAACTAGTCTATAACAAGTAAATATGTCCAAGCAAGAATGAAACGGTCAGAGAATGTACTCGCCTGACAATCCAAGCTGCTGATGAGGAAGTGTGACTGAACTAGAGTAATGTAATCCTATTTAAAACAACCACAAGTCACAAGAAGGTCTAAAATATCATAAGGAATGCCTACAGTACAATTCCACTTAATTCTAGGTCCTTCTAGGTCAAAGTCAACCCTTGGTCAACTCTGGTCATGTAACACCCAGTTTTCCAGATAAGGGTAATTTTAAAATTTTGTAATTATAATTATTAATTATTGATAATTGTTTCACATTATGATTTTGGTGATTTTTAATAATTTTTAAACAATTTAAAAACTGGTTTAAGTCATGACTTGTGATTTTGATGTGCTGCCAGTGAAACCCTAGAGACTGCATGACCTAGAGCCTAACCATGTCATTAGGATGATTTAATTATCATTTTAGCCTAGGGGTAATTTGGTTATTTTGGCTTATTTGAATTTTTAATTAATTTAATGAATTGGTGAATTCTAGTTTGACTTTGACTTGTTGAGACCTAGTGGACTAGCCTAGAACCTAACCCTAGCTATGGTAACCTTAGTCTAACTTGAGTTAACCTATTTTAGTCATTAGAGAATAGTTTTAGAATGAGGGGATTTGATTTAGTGAATTTAAGTCATGGCTTGTGGTTTCATGAAATGACTTATGGCTTAATGATTTGATTGATCATGACTTAAGCCCATGGGCCATTTTAGTAAACCCTAACCCTAATTATTGAACCTATGACCAGCCATAGGAGAGCCCCTCTCTATTTAATGTCTTGTTGAGGAGTTCTTGCCTCTTTTAGAGCTTGACCCAATCTTGAAGAAAAAGGTATTTTTCTCCTTTCCAAAAATCCTCATAAATTCATTTTAATTCCTTTTTAATCCTAGTCTTTTGCATTAGGTTCTAATTTCTGTATGGTTAATATTTTTGGAGGTTAATCTCAGTTTTGGGCTCATTTAGAGCATTTGGCCATCAAGAAGAATACCCCCCATTTGGAGCTTTTTTATGCTTTTTGCACATATAGGTAAAACTCCCTAAATTGATTTAAATTTATGTTTTCTTTACATTTAGGGCTAGATCTAGGAGTCCCCTAGCTGTCCCCAAAATTTGGGTGGATTTCGTGTCCGTTTGGTGTCTGTATCGGACACGTGTCATAGTGTATACTTAGGTATTTGATGAAATACCTCTTTGAACTTTTTGTTCTTCGTTTTCAAAATAAATTACATATTTGGAAAGCTTATTATGAGTAGATTACTATGGTCTGTGTCTGTGCACGTATTGGATTGGTTTTTGTGTCCAAATTTGGACACGAACGTGTGCACGAGGCCCCGGTGCGCTGCCCTGCTGTTCGAAGTCGACACAGGACATGACACGGACTCTCGTGAATGAATTTTTTGTGGACACGTATGGGCATTATCTGCCATCACCCACACAAAATTTGAGGCAAATTTATCGAGTGGATCGAGAGAAAACTCGATCGCACCGATCCTTGCCTGTGCTGCACGCGTGTCAAAATGCGCACTGATACGCGCTTCGCACGTGGACACGCGACCTTGTGGAAATAGTGCAGGCTGTTTGACATGCACCCCTATCCCTGGCGAGTATCTGGATACGAGCACGACATGTCACGTGTCGTGTGTCATGCACACGACTCCGTGACACGCTTGTACGACACTTGGTGTGCTCGTGCGTGTATGTGTGTGTTTTTATTATGATTGGACACCTCGTGTCCAAATATTTGGACACGAGTAGACTCCTGGGACATGATCACGTGTGCGACTTCATTTACCAACCTACTAAATCGACTATTAGTTGTTATTTTAGATTCGAATTCAGGTAAATTCCCATTTTTCTGATACTAGACTGTAGGTTTGTATTCTGGATTTCGAAAACTGGTTTAAACTGATTTCTAATTGATTAAATTGCTATGTTATTTCATCCATATTAATCTGAGAATTAGCCCACCATGTTGGGGTTTATAATGGCATAACAATTCAGTTTTAAATTGTATTGGCTTCCGAATTTGGATTTAACTTTTTGACTGATGCATACATATTGCAACTGTTATCTTAATACACTATTTTTTCCCTATGATTCACTCATTCACTGGAACATGAGATGGACACTTGTGTGGGCACTGTTGTTTTGTGATTTGAATTGGTTTGGATATGTATGTTAGCCAGGGGAGGGTCGGGCTATTCCCATTTATTCCCTGTTCTTGGAACTGTTCTGTATGCAGTCACTATTTTGGCTTTGCACTTGTTGATATCATCACCTTTCCTGAGATTTGAAATGAAATTGCACAGTTGATTTGAACATGGTATCGGGTTTTAGGTTGTATCCATATTGGCTGAACTGATTTCACTTCCCAGTTTATTTTTGACAGTTTCAATTGGGTTATGTTGTGTTAACTGAAAGGTTAGGTATCACACACATCACTTCCAGTTCTGTCAATTTGGGGACTGTAGTATACTCTAAACTTGAGAACCTGGGATACCTTGTACTGATTTGTACACACCCTTCACTTGACACTTAGTTCACTCACTAATTTGAACTCTCACGAACACACTGTTTTAAACTGCCACATTCATTGTTGTTTTCTGATATTGCACATTACACTTTCCTGTCAACACACACACAAAACTGAGAATTCACACACACACACACACACACTATTTTGATACACTGTCACTGAACTGATTTCCTGAGAATGTGTTCTGTATTCCCAGAGATTTAATGTTAATGTGTTAACTGAAATGTGGGTTATGTAGTAGGATGGAGTGTAAATATATGAGTGATGAATGTAATGGTAATAGTAGAGGGTAGTTAGAGGGACCTGTTTCAGTCCTCTTCCCTTCCTATTGAATGATGAGTAATATATTCTCAGAATTTCCCCTTTTCTATTCAGATTTCCCCATTTGTTAAGTCCATTTTGGTTCTGCCCTTATGGCCCTTTGAGCTTTATGTTCAGTCCCTTGTTTTGAGTTGAGTTACATATATGTGATTGTACACATATATGTTAGTCTCAGTGCTATACATTATGTGTATGATTGGGTCTTGAGTTGAGGGCTATTTAAGTTCTTTTGTTCCCTTGGGGCATGGGTAACTATATATAGTATATATTCATGTGATGTATATAGGTACATGATATAAGAGAGAAATGTATAAATTGATGGGAGTATATAGGATACTCTATATGTTGTGTTGAGAGTTCTTGTGAGGGATATACCTGAGTATTTATGTGCTATGTATATCTATATGATACATATGTGTTATATATGGGAGAGGCTTATAAATGTCTAGGACTATAGGCTTTGGGTGTATATATACATTGATATATATATATATGATATAGTATATATGGCATCCTAAGTTATGTCAGCCTATGGGTTAGAATGAGTTAGTATATCATAGAGCTGACCTAGATATTGACCAATAGTCTAATATTGACCCCTTTGACTAGAGTTGATCAAAAGTCAATATTTAGTCTAGATGTGACCAATTGACCTAGTTTGACTAGAGTATTGACTTGGGTTGACCCAGAGTTGACCAAGTTTGACTTAGACCTAGTTTGACCTAGACAGTTGACCAGGTTTGACTTAGAGTTGACTTTGACCTAGGTTGGCCTAGAATCATATAGTTTGCATAGTATCATTCATTTACCTTATCTTAAACACATTATAACCTGTATTCCTCTGTTTAGGACATTGTGACTCCGGTGCAGACATCTGATATTACACTACTCTTTTTAGAGTAGCAGACGAGTACATTCTCTGATAGTTCTTTCATTTACTTGTCGTTTACTGTACTTCAGTTATAGCTAGTTCTATTTGATTCTATATTACAAACACGATTTGATATTACTGGATCCATTTCATACGACACTCACTTATTCGTGTATGGCCTCTATTTTTGGAACCACCTACTGGAACCACCTTGGAATCATTTACTGGAACCATTCGTGTACTGGCTGGACTTATACCTATTTTCGTGTCGGGTTATGGATTCACTTGTACTTTCTGGGCGGGGAAATATTGGAATAGGCATGTGAACATACCCAAATACTGGAACCACTCCCTTAGAATTATACTGGAACGATAGCCATCCCACACTTGGCCGAGTGTGCGGTGTGCCGTATTACCTACAGTCATTCACATGTCGATCCCGATATTTTAAAACACACTGTTAGAGTATAGGATGGACTCACCCTGGAATCTTTGATCACTGACTGGACTCACCTTATACTGGACTCATCTTGTAATGGAATCATCTGGTATTGGATTTACATTGTCTGGAGTCACACATGACTCTTATTATACTGTCTGGACTTATATCATGCTACTCTAGTTCAGCTAGATTATATTTACAGTCTTCATTGCCATGTTTCTCTTCTTGTTTAGTTACTTTCCTTTCCTTGTACCTTAACTGTTCTCTATATCATTACCTGTATAAAACTGCCATGATTCATCAATATAACTGTCTATAACTGCTTTATAGTTCTTTGTCATTTACTTGAGATTTCTTGATGAATTGTACTCGTTCCTGTCCTGACTGGACCTGTTGTAAATTTTACAGATGATTGCCCTGTGGACACATGCCCTACATATTACGGACCAGGAGACGGCTTAGCTATCTATGGCCCTGACACTTAGGAGTGATCGGAAGATTAACTAGTTGTCTTGTTTTAGCTTTCATGCTTTAGAACTTGAGTTGTAAATAAGCTGAGATATGTAGTTTGAGATTGTCTGAGATGATATTATTTAGTAGTTGGTTTATTACTGTTATTCAGTCTTAGTTATAATCTTCTGTGTTATTATATCGTGCTTAGACTGTAATTGAGATTACATTATATCTATACTTGTTTTCCGTTCGGAGTTGATATTTTGACAAGTACATTATATAATTGCATGATTTGTTGGTTAGATAGTGACCTAGAACAACATTCTACCGTCGACTCTGCGGCGTAGGCTGGGCGTTGTTACGTGCTCGTACCCTCATAGTGGGTGCGGGTCGTGACACATTTTTAGTGGTGGCACATGTAGGTCGAGAGTCACATTAGTGCGATATCGTGGTGGTACGACGACTTAGTTGTACTGCTGCGAGCCTGCGATAGGATTGAGAGATAGGCTTTAACGGAGAGGTACTCAACCACAGTTAGGACTACTTGAGAAGATTCCTGGGATGACCCTTGAGAATCACATTATAAACTATCTCAAAATTTGATTCTGACAGTATCTGTCTATCTTCCTTAATTCATCGTTGAATTTGATTCTTGGTATTCGTTATTGACTTGATTTCTACCAAGATAACATTATGGGCTAGGTTGCCTCAGTCATGGAATCTAGAGTCTTCTACAGCCATATCAGCTGGTTGGGTGATGAGATAGAGTCTGATTTTGGATGTATTTCTCGGGTGTGGGAATTTAAAGTTTCGCAGCCAAGCTAGCGACAATACAAAAATTTTAAATACCATGATTCTAGAGGTATGTACTTTAGTTGTGGACTCTATGGATTATCGCAGCCATACTTAATGGTGTGACGAGGATTCTGGTAACATGGTTCTGGATAGACGGGTATGATTACAGATTGCAGAATAGATACCATATAGATGGTGCCCTAGTATAATCGAGTGGAATATCATGGGGGATATTACTTAAGTGTCATGGATTAGATAGAGGGAGCTAGGCCACCTGTAGCGCAGCACCATGCCCTGCACCATCAGAGGGATACATCCCAGAGGGGCAGGGCTTTTGCGCTGACAATCAAGTAGACCGACGCTACGGGTGACGGGTTAGCAGGTCTGACCTTCCTGTTCTTCTTCTATCTTGTTGTGTGATTCCATTAGTACCTACCAGGATATTGCTTGTGATTGCCAGATAGTGTAGCTACCCTGTTCGATACCGTGGAATTACGACCAATAAGTTTTTGCTTGCATGATTATCTCTTGACCTTGATTATTTGGGATTGACCTAGAAAGGGGTGCGATTATTTTAATTTCGATGACAAAATTTTTCTAAGGAGGGTAGGATTATAACACCCAGTTTTCCAGATGAGGGTAATTTTGAAATTTTGTAATTATAATTATTAATTATTGATATTTGTTTCACATTATGATTTTTGGTGATTTTTAATAATTTTTAAACTATTTAAAAACTGGGTTAAGTCATGACTTGTGATTTTGATGTGCTGCCAGTGAAACCCTAGAGACTGCATGACCTAGAGCCTAACCATGTCATTAGGATGATTTAATTATCATTTTTAGCCTAGGGGTAATTTGGTCATTTTGGCTTATTTGAATTTTTAATTAATTTAATGAATTGGTGAATTCTAGTTTGACTTTAACTTGTTGAGACCTAGTGGACTAGCCTAGAATCTAACCCTAGCTATGGTAACCCTAGTCTAACTTGAGTTAACCTATTTTAGTCATTAGAGAATAGTTTTAGAATGAGAGGATTTGGTTTAGTGAATTTAAGTCATGGCTTGTGGTTTCACGAAATGACTTATGGCTTAATGATTTGATTGATCATGACTTAAGCCCATGGGCCATTTTAGTAAACCCTAACCCTAATTATTGAACCTATGACCAGCCATAGGAGAGCCCCTCCCTATTTAATGTCTTGTTGAGGAGTTCCTGCCTCTTTTAGAGCTTGATCCAATCTTGAAGAAAAAGGTATTTTTCCCCCTTCCAAAAATCCCCATAAATTTATTTTAATTCCTTTTTAATCCTAGTCTTTTGCATTAGGTTCTAATTTCTGTATGGTTAATATTTCTGGAGGTTAATCTCAGTTTTGGGCTCATTTGGAGCATTTGGCCATCAAGAAGAACACCCCCATTTGGAGCTTTTTCATGCTTTTTGTAACTATAGGTAAAACTCCCCAAATTGATTTAAATTTATGTTTTCTTTGCATTTAGGGCTAGATCTAGGAGTCCCCTAGCTGTCCCCAAAATTTGGGTGGATTTCGTGTCCGTTTGGTGTCCGTATCGGACACGTGTCATAGTGTATACTTAGATGTTTGATGAAATGCCTCTTTGAACTTTTTGTTCTTGGTTTTCAAAATAAATTACATATTTGGAATGCTTATTACGAGTAGATTAGTATGGTCTGTGTCTGAGCACGTATTGGATTGGTTTTTGTGTCCAAATTTGGACACGAACACGTGCACGAGGCCCCGGTGCGCTGCCCTGCTGCTCGGGGTCGACACAGGATACGACACAGACTCTCGTGAGCTGATTTTTTGTGGACACGTGTGGGCATTGTCTGCCATCACCCACACAAAATCTGAGACAAATTGATCGAGTGGATCGAGAGAAAACTCGATCGCACCGATCCTTGCCTGTGCTGCACGCGTGTAAAAACACGCACTGATACGCGCTTCGCACGTGGACACACGACCTCGTGGACACAGTACAGGCTGTTTGACACGCACCCCAATCCCTGGCGAGTGTTTAGACACGAGCACGACGTGTCACGTGTCGTGTGTCATGCACATGACTCCGTGACACGCTTGCATGACACTTGGTGTGCTCGTGCGTGTCTGTGTATGTTTTTTTATGATTGGACACCTCGTGTCCAATTGTATGGACACGAGTAGACTCCTGGGACACGATCACGTGTGTGACTTCATTTACCAACCTACTAAATTGATTATTAGTTGTTATTTTAGATTTGAATTCAGGTAAATTTCTATTTTTCTGATACTAGACTGTATGTTTGAATTCTCGATTTCGAAAACTGGTTTAAACTGATTTCTAATTGATTAAATTGCTATGTTATTTCATCCATATTAATCTGAGAATTAGCCCACCATGTTGGGGTTTATAATGGCATAACAATTCAGTTTTAAATTGCATTGGCTTTCGAATTTGCATTTAACTTTTTGACTGATGCATACACATTGCAACTGTTATGTTAATACACAATTTTTTTTCCCTATGATTCACTCATTCACTGGAACATGAGATGGACACTTGTGTGGGCACTGTTGTTTTGTGATTTGAATTGGTTTGGATATGTATGTTAGCTAGGGGAGGGTCGGGCTATTCCCATTCATTCCCTGTTCTTGGAACTGTTCTATATGCAGTCACTATTTTGGCTTTGCACTTGTTGATATCATCACCTTTCCTGAGATTTGAAATAAAATTGCACAGTTGATTTGAACATGGTATCGGGTTTTAGGTTGTATCCATATTGGCTGAACTGCTTTCACTTTCCAGTTTATTTTTGACAGTTTCAATTGGGTTATGTTGTGTTAATTGAAAGGTTAGGTATCACACACATCACTCCCAGTTCTGTCAATTTGGGGACTGTAGTATACTCTAAACTTGAGAACCTGGGATACCTTGCACTGATTTGTACACACCCTTCACTTGACACTTAGTTCACTCACTAATTTGAACTCTCACGAACACACTGTTTTGAACTGCCACATTCATTGCTATTTTCTGATATTGCATATTACACTTTTCTGTCAACACACACACACAAAACTGAGAATTCACACACACACACTGTTTTGATACACTGTCACTGAACTGATTTCCTGAGAATGTGTTTTGTATTCCCAGAGATTTAATGTTAATGTTTTAACTGAAATGTGGGTTACATAGTAGGTTGGAGTGTAAATATATGAGTGATGAATGTAATGGTAATAGTAGAGGGTAGTTAGAGGGACCTGTTTCAGTCCTCTTCCCTTCCTATTAAAGGATGAGTAATGTATTCTCAGAATTTCCCCCCTTTCCATTCAGATTTCCCCATTTGTTCAGTCCATTTTGGTTCTGCCCTTATGGCCCTTTGAGCTTTATGTTCAGTCCCTTGTTTTGAGTTTAGTTACATATATGTGATTGTACACATATATTAGTCTCAATGCTATACATTATGTGTATGATTGGGTCTTGAGTTGAGGGCTATTTAAGTTCTTTTGTTCCCTTGGGGCATGGGTAACTATATATATTATATATTCATGTGATGTATATAGGTACATGATATAGGAAAGGAATGTATAAATTGATGGGAGTATATAGGATACTCTATATATTGTATTGAGAGTTCTTGTGAGGGATATACCTGAGTGTTTATGTGCTATGTATATCTATATGATACATATGTGTTATATATAGGAGAGGCTTATAAATGTCTAGGACTATAGGCTTTGGGTGTATATATCCATTGATATATATATATATGATATAGCATATGTGGCATCCTAAGTTATGTCAGCCTATGGGTTAGAATGAGTTAGTATATCATAGAGCTGACCTAGATATTGACCAATAGTCTAATATTGACCCCTTTGACTAGAGTTGACCAAAAGTAACATTTAGTCTGGATGTGACCAATTGACCTAGTTTGACTAGAGTATTGACTTGGGTTGACCCAGAGTTGACCAAGTTTGACTTGGACCTAGTTTGACCTTGATAGTTGACCAGGTTTGACTTAGAGTTGACTTTGACCTAGATTGGCCTAGAATTATGTAGTTTGTATAGTATCATTCATTTACCATATCTTAGACACATTATAACCTGTATTACTCTGTTTAGGACATTGTGACTCCGGTGCAGACATCTGATATTACACTACTCTTTCAGAGTAGCAGGCGAGTACATTCTCTGATAGTTCTTCCATTTACTTGTCGTTTACTGTACTTCAGTTGTAGCTAGTTCTATTTGATTCTATATTACAAACACGATTTGATATTACTGGATCAATTTTATGCAACACTCACTTATTCGTGTCTTGCCTCTATTTCTGGAACCACCTACTGGAACCATCCTGGAATCATTTACTGGAACCATTCGTGTTCTGGCTGGACTTATACCTATTTTTGTGTCGGATTATGGATTCACTTGTACTTGCTAGGCAGGAAAATATTGGAATAGGCATGTGAACATACCCAAATACTGGAACCACTCCCTTGGAATTATACTGGAACGATAGCCATCCCACACTTGGCCGAGTGTGCGGTGTGCCGTATTACCTACAGCCGTTCACATGTCGATCCTGATATTTTAAAACACACTGTTAGAGTATAGGATGGACTCACCCTGGAATCTTTGATCACTGACTGGACTCACCTTATACTGGACTCGTCTTGTACTGGAATCATCTGGTATTGGATTTACAATGTTTGGACTCACACATGACTCTTATTATACTATCTGGACTTATATCATGCTACTCTAGTTCAGCTAGATTATATTTACAGTCTTCATTACCATGTTTCTCTTCTTGTTTAGTTACTTTCCTTTCTTGTACCTTAATTGTTCTCTATATCATTACCTGTATAAAACTGCCATGATTCATCAATATAACTATCTATAACTGCTTTATAGTTTTCTGTCATTTACTTGGGATTTCTTGATGAATTGTACTCGTTTCTGTCCTGACTAGACCTGTTGTAAATTTTACAGATGATTGCCCTGAGGACACAAGCCCTACATATTACGGACCAGGAGATGGCTTAGCTACCTATGGACCCGACACTCAGGAGTGATCGAAAGATTAGCTAGTTGTCTTGTTTTAGCTTTTATGCTTTAGAACTTGAGTTGTAAATAAGCTGAGATATGTAGTTTGAGATTGTCTGAGATGATATTATTTAGTAGTTGGTTTATTACTGTTATTCAGTCTTAGTTATAATCTTTTGTGTTATCATATCGTGCTTAGACTGTGATTGAGATTACATTATATCTATACTTGTCCTCCGTTCGAAGTTGATATTTTGATAAGTACATTATATAATTGCATGTTTGTTGGTTAGATAGTGACCTAGAACAGCGTTCTACCGCCGACTCTGCGGCGTAGGCTGGGCGTTGTTACGTGCTCATACCCTCACAGTGGGTGCGGGGCGTGACAGGTCAACCCTGATCAACTGAAGGTCAACTAGTCCGTTTACTAATTTTTAGGTCAAGCACAAGTTTTTAAGTCATTCTAAGTTCGTTTGAGTCGATTTGGATCAAGTTTGACCCAAAGTTGACTTTTGTCAACTTGGTCAACTTGTCGGTCGACTCGGTCATTTTAGGCTCCTTGGGTCAATCCTAATCTGACTCAATACTCTCTATGTCACATTCACAAGCAACCAATTACATATATTATATATACATTCATTCTAGGATATATCTACATATATATACATATATACTTCACTTGTGAAGAGAGATTGTGCGTGTGTGAAGGAAAAGCTGCTAGAGGGTACAATTCTGAGATTAAATAGTTATATATACCACTATATGAATACCTCATAATATATATATATATATTATAATATATTATATTATATTATATCTATATATACATAAAAATATATATAATATATATATATAAATATATATATATATATGCACATATATACACATTCTATTTAAAGGAGACTTTATATACATATATACATAACTTAATATTCACATATATGAAAAGGAGAGAAATGTTGGGTTTACGAAGGGAAAAATGAACTCGGACCTGGGATTGATCTAGCTCGACAAAACTCATAAATATATATATATACCTATTTAAAACATATATATATATTATATATATATATATATATATTATATATATATTATATATATATATATATATATATCTATATAATATATATATATTTTATAATAATATATATTATATATAATATATATATATATATCTATATATATATTATATATATATATATATATATATATATATAATTATTTTATATATTTATATATATATATATATATATATATATATATATATATAGATAATATATAATATATCTATATATATATATTATGTATAAAATATATATATATATATATATATATATATATATATATAATATATATATATATATACGTAGGCAATTGGGATATATATACATATATGATGGAAATAAGTGAAAATAAAATTAGGGACTGATATCCACAAGTCCAGAATCTTAATACCTTAATATAAACTCAGAAATTATGAGTTAAATCTCAGCAATTTGAAATATCACAAAACAATCCAATAATATGTATATATCGAAACCCGAAAACTAACTTAATGCCCAAAATGCAATATACACAATTAGAATTTACGAAACTTGGCAACACGAAGGTATCCAAGTGTGTCACGTGTTCGGGTACTCACGGGGTCGAACCCGTGTCAGTATCATATCCACAGAGTGCGTATCGGAAAACCCGATACGCGTGTCAAATGAATCGGTGCGAGATCGATTTCTCGTTCGATTCCGAACCGATTCTCGTGAAACTTTGCGTACACCTAGGCTAACACGTCCCTGACCTACTGGCCAAATTAACATGCGGCCAAGTGTCATGTCCGATGCACACGAAGCCCGTGTCCACGTGCGGCCTGTGCGCGTGTGCACAGAACAGTACACAGCGTCGTGCACGCGGGACGGCGAGTCTAGGGGCTCGTGTGTCCCACCACACGTGTTGTGGTCATGTCCTAGGATAGGTTAGGTAAAGGGCTACACGTAGGATACCCTGAATCGTGTCCACGTGTCCATACGTGTTGGCAAGAAGGCCGTGTCAGCGACAGCTGTGCGCGTTCGCGTGTGCGCGTATGGACTCGTACGGTCGCGATTACTCCCTCGATACGACACAAAGTCGGGCGAGGCTTTGGGACTGACATGTCAGTCATTGCCCCCACCTCCACGCCAAGTGGCATGCGGCCACATGGCCTGTGTCATGCGAAAACAGCGTGCCACAGCAGGACACGCGCGCGACCTGCACGTGCAGCGTATTCGTGTCCTGTTTGGACACGGACACGAGCCCGATTCGTGTCGAAAACTACGGGGACGGGATCCTTATTTCTAGGGCTATCCAAAAATATAAATAGATTCAAAAAATAACAAGTTTCGATCCATTGGATAATTACGTCGAAGACCTATGTTGCAACTCCGATATGTGTCCGATACGCACATCGAACGGACACGAAATTGAACAGACTAAACCTATAGGTCGAGGGTACCTAGATGCATGCTATCATGAAGAAAAATTAGAAGAAACGTTTCTAGAACGTGGTTTACCTATTGAGAGTCGGAATCTCAATGAAAAGTGACTAATCGAGCACTCCGACGACCGATTACTCCCAAGCAAACGCCTCCAACTCCTTGCTATTAGTGCTCCAGCAAGTTCTCTTACTCCCCACGGTCGCAACGCAATTCGTTTGGCATGAATCAGATGTCGGATGAGAAAGTTAGGGTTTTGAAGGAGAATGGAAACTAGGGTTTTTCTTTTGATCTAATGGAGGCTATGAAATTCTTCATAAATAAAGAGGGGCTGCTGCTATGCTTGGCCGACCATGCTAGGGGTATTAGGGTTAGGTTAAGTCATGGGCCAAGCATCCCTAGGTTGCTTCAAAGCCCAATGACAAAAAGCTAAAAAGGCTTATAAAGAATAGCTTAAAAATTACTAAACAATTCTAAAAAAATAGGTAAACATTCTAAATTAATTCTAACAAGTCAATAATGAACCTAATCACATTACTAGGCTTCTAACATGGTTGACTAAGGTTATACCATCTAGGTCCTATTAATGCACCAATTAAAACACACAACAATCAATTTAATTAACAATTAAATAAATAATTAAAATGCACAAAGACTAAAATACCCTTAATTAGAAAAAGTGAGTATGACAACTGACCTTTAGAATTCTTATATCCTACGATCGTGTCTTGGCCATTTGCAGCCTGAGGTATGGACATAGTCGGACCAATTATCCTTCCATCCTCCAGAGGGCACCGCTTCATCCTAGCTATCACTGACTATTTTTCCAAGTGGGCAGAAGCAGTACATCTCTTTGAGCTAAAAAGCTCGAATATGATTAGCTTCATTAAGCATCATGTGATCTACCACTTCAGAGTGCCTAGGAGGATCATCCATGACAACGTTTCATAATTTATAAGCCATACATTCAGCCGATTTTGTGACAAAAGCCATACTCAAAATATGGCATCAACTGCCTACAACCCAGCGACAAACGGATTGGCCGAAGCCTTCAAAAGACGATCATCAAACTTCTCAAGAAAATCATGTCAACTAACAATCACGACTAGGACGAGAAGTTAGGTGAATGCCTTTGGGCTTACCGTACGATAGTCCGAACTCCGACGGATAATATGCTGTTTTCTCGGGTGCATGGGAGTGAAGCAGTCCTTTCCCTCGAAAACCAGATCCCCTTACTACGAGTGGCCATCACTAATCGGCTAACGAATGAGGACAATCAATGTCGCCGGTTACAAGAGTTGGAGGAACTTGACGAAAGATGCCTTCTAGCTCAATAGTGCATCAAGCTATATCAGTCCCGTATTTTTGGAGCCTTTAATAAAAAAGGTTAAAGAAAGAACATTTCAAGTGGATGACCTTGTCCTATCAGTTAGAAGTCCAATAGTGATGACTCACAAATCATCTGGAAAATTTGAACCCAAGTGGGAGGGTTCCTTCATCATCGAGACGATGTACTCTAATGGTGCTTACCGACTCGCAAAACCGAACGAAGATTTGTTTATGATGCTAATAAATGGCAAGTCCCTTAAAAGCACTATGTTTGAAACCTAGCAGCAGGTACTTCCGAATTTTGCATCCCCAGTAAGTATATAAAATAGTCAATCGGACTTACTTTGCCCCCAAATATCTCATTTCTATAATCCCCAACCAGATCAGAAATACGCTTTTCGATCATTGAATGCCTTCAGAGCCCAGCTGCTCTAGGATATCCCTTTGTCATTTCCCCAGTAGAAGACATCCACATCCATATTACCTCTGAGTTGACCTCTATGCCCCTATAGAGTTCTATCTAACCACGTTCTTATAACCTCTGAGTAAATATGGCTCTAAATGAAAGTTTACTACGTCCACATTACCTCTGAGTAAACATTTCTATTTTAGTAATCTATGTGTTACTATATTCCCATATCAAAAAATAATCACGTCCATATTACCTCTGAATTGTTTCTTGAGACATTCTCGCAGAGTGTTATCTTATCATGTCTATATTATCTCTGAATATGATACCTCTTCCTTTATCCATGTTTGCCCACGTCTATATTACCTCTGGTCAAAACATTCTTTTTTACCATCCATACTTAGCCTTAGGTATGTTAAGGATGATGGGCCCACAAAAGTTGTCCATGATGTTATATAACTTGTCACGTCCATGTTACCTCTGACATAATATTCATCACAAACAAGAATCATAGTATCACATAATACAAAGTAGACAAGTGTCACGACCCGATCCTAATATAATGGGTCCAGTCGGATCATGCCCAGCCTGCACCGTTGTGAGACAGCGGCAGTAAGCTGTATCAAGCAGTGAAACACAACAGGCAAAAATATCTAACGAAAATAAAATAATTTTATTTAACTGGAAATGGTCTGAGAAAAATGAAATAACAACCATCTCAATATTCATTTATTACATGTGTTCTGATAAGCAAAGGAAAGGAAAGAACTATGCTAACGTCTATTGTTCTGGGGTTCCTGGTTCAGCTGGATCTGCGGGACCCAAGTCAGGCCCGTAGAAGGTACAGTAAGGTAGCTCCTCTTCGTCGCAATCACCTAAAAATATTGGATCTCCATTCAGGAGTGAAAAAGAACATATTTTATCCATATCTAGCCTTTCTAAATTAACAATAAATGAAAATACGAGACAGTTTAAGAAATAATATATTTTTTGTATTTAATAATAAAGACAACGAGCAAGATGGTATCAATGTTAATTATGATGCAAGGCTAAGCTAGTGGTTTTGAGTATATAACAGGGCCTGCGACTGGCTGAGATAGAGGCAATATGTATACTAATGTTTCGGCCGAAACGAATAGCATATGGTGCTACTCAACCCCCTGTGTGGTAGGGGTTAGCGCGAAGCGAGAAACAAGCAAGATTTTGGCTTTGGTCACAGAAGTTATACTACTCCCCCAAGCAATCCCCGAGACAAAGAGTCAATAAGTCAATCCAGTAATCCGTCAATCGATGTGGAATTCGAGAGGGATCCACGGTGAATCAATGTCACTATACTAGATGAAATCAACTGATGCATACATTTAATTATTAAAATAAAAACACAGACATGGAATAGATATGAAACTTACCTCAGATATCTCCTCGACGTGGAAAGCGACAAGTAGCAGGTAATCTACTAAGGTTTAGGGTTCTGAACCTACATGTTTGTAACACCAGATCAGCATATAGAGAAGAACACTCTAACCTTAAGGCTAACTTGTAAAATATGGCTAAGTCTGTTCAGGAGGAATCCTAACAAAGTTTAATAAAAACTATAGTAATCTTTATATGTCAAAAATTAAGTTTATGATTCATAAATTCCAGTAACAAAACATATCTGTAGAAGCATGGAATTTCACGATCAGAAATCCTATGCGCTAAACACTACATGCGCCAGGAAGTTCAGACAAAGTACTTTGACACAGCAAAACAAGAATATAGACATTAAAAGAAGATTTTTATTTCATATAAAAGTCTATTACATGTCTTAAAAAGGGCTGTACAAAGGAGAAACTTCTACAAAAAGAAAAGACCCTAAGTCTATAGCCAGGCGCAGCAGTCATCATGCGCCCTCGAACAGGCGGATCTCACCATGCGCTCTCAGTCAGGCGCATCACACCATGCACTCCCAGCCGGGTGCATCCCTTCAGTAGCTCAGTTATGTGCATCCTCAGTTATGTGCATCCCTTCAGCAGCTCAG
The DNA here is from genome assembly GCA_029216955.1 of Iris pallida. NCBI lineage: Eukaryota > Viridiplantae > Streptophyta > Magnoliopsida > Asparagales > Iridaceae > Iris > Iris pallida. The sequence continues at coordinate 129,488 of JANAVB010042875.1, forward strand.
TTATGTGCCACCCTTCCAGCCAGGCTCACCGCCGTCTAAATGCTTCGACTAATGAAGCATTTATTAAGCAGAACGAGGGTGGCAATCAACCCTCTAGCTGGAGGAAGAGCTCTCCAAACCAAGGAAGAGAAGAGCACCGCAAGTCAACCTGTGGCCAGGAGAGGCTTCGAAAGAGCCTCCAAAGACGAAGGAATACCGCAATCGAAACCATGGCTAAAGGAGCAGCTTTCAACACAACCAGAATGGGCAACACCCATTCTGACAGAAGAAAGAGCCCCCAAAGCCGCAGCACCACAATTCCGATCTGCGGCTCTTCTCACATAACGGAGACGAGGCTCGAGCATCCCGATCTTTGGATGCAACAGGCACCTTCCGCCTGCCTCGGAAGCCCTCGACTCCGACTTTTGGATGTAATAGTCATCTTCAAGTGCATCAATGAAGACATTGCGTCGCTTCTTCACCCTCGGGAGCATCTCGTCAATAGAATGTGCTCGAGTAAACAAATTTATTTCGGAAGGACGTAAGAGAACGAGAAGCAAACTCTCTCCATGCCATTATTTATAGGCCGGACAAATCAAACCCATGCGCCAAGTGGCTGGCTCTTCGAATCCCGTGCAATGGATTTGCATTAAATGGATGAACCTGACGCTTCGAATTCAGCCAAGTCAAAAAACGGCTATTTAAAGCACTCGAAGAACGTAACAGTCGCACCAAAAGACGTGTCAAGCGGAGCAGATGCGCCGGCCAGACCGCGCATCACACAGACGCGCCCCTCAGCACCAAGCGCTTCACAAGCATGCGCCCCCATGCGGCCCAATGCGCCTAGTGGAACGCCGATCGATGCGCCCACTCGACAACCCATCACCTGTCAAAGAATATTAAATGCTGAAGTCTGACAGAGTTGGCAGCACGTCCCTCGAAGACTGCAGTTGACAGCTTTTTTAGAAAACAAAGCGTCGTCGACGTCAGCATCATCATTACTTTCCTCCGACGGTTACAAGCCACGTGGCCGCCCAAACCATCTCGCATGTGCCTCTGCAGCTATACGTCCAAAGCTCTGTATGCGCCTCAAAAGCCATACGCCTTAGACTTTTCTCTGATCCCTAAAGACAGAAGTAAAGTCACACCTGAAGCTCTGTATGCGCCTCAAAAGCCATGCGCCTTAGCCTTTTCTCTGATCCCTAAAGACAGAAGTAAAGTCACTACTGAAGCCTCGCATGCACCTCAAAAGCCATGCGCCACAAATTGTTCGTGACTCCCAAAGGTTACGAGCTAAAGTCTCCTCATACGCCCAATCCCAGGCGCATCCTACCAGATCATTCCCCACCAAATCCGAGATCTTCGAGCCACGGGCCTACGACACGTATCCTTTAACTCGATTCACCCAAGATTTCAGCAAGAGAAAGATTCTCCTCCTGCTACGTGCCAGCCCACAACAGTAGTATGAAGAATTCAACTCCTCAATCAGGGTGCATCGTCCATGCGCCTCCATCAGCAATCACCACGTGGCATCCCCACGTCCAGGCGTATCCTACATATGCGCGCATGAGCAGCTAGCCTGCAGACTATAAATAGAGGGATCACTTCCTTCTTACACACACAGAGACGAACATTCATAGACAGACAGAGACGTCGCACAACCACCAAGGCAGATACAAAACTCAACGTCTTCTTCCTCTCCGCAAGCTCCAGTACCTAGAGCAACCCAGATCTTCAGAGAACCGAGAACCATCGTCAGATCGTCAACGAAGTCAACGCATCACTCGCTCCATCGGCACTAGGGACCTAGATTAAACAAAGTGTACTCCTAGGACTACGTCTAAGTCCTACATTGTAACACTGTTCTGTTTGTATTGAAATTTCCATCAAAAGATTTTAATGGCAAACAAGCTGGCGACTCTGCTGGGGATCTCTTTCTCCTCCACCGAGAAAGCTGTGTCGCAATCCGACGACGTAAAGGTGGGCTCCTCCTACAAGACGCTGGTCGTTCGCCTCAATCAACAGGCGTATGAGGAGTTCATCTCTGAAGGCAGTGCGAGCCCTTCGAAGCGGGTGCCGAAGCCGAAGAAGACTCGCCAAATCTGGGTACGTAAGGTCGAAGCCTCTGGCACCACCACCGAAGGAGATACGCCGATCCAGCCTTTCCTTCCTGCTGACGTCCTCAGCAACCAAGATGCGCCCACCGGTGCAGCACATCTCTCGGGGAAACGTACGGCGGACCACATTCCCCAGCCATCTCCCTCTCAGGCGAGGAAGATACGTCGACGGAGCAAGGGCGCAGCAAATGCCCCGCGCTTCACCTCCGACGCGCCACGGAAGGTCTCTATCTTTGACAGACTCACTCGCTGTAGTGGCGAGGAGAATTTGGATTCTGAGTACTACGTGCCCCAGTGGCCTGGTACGAAGAAGTCCAAGGCAGCACGGGCCATGCGTCCCAAACGTGCTATGCCAGCAGCAAGCCAGAAGCATGCGCTCACAATCATGCGAGCTGCTGATGGTAAGCTGTATAAGGTCGACTCAGGTGCTTCTGCGCCAGAAACGAGCCGACCTTCAAAGTCCTTATCTCACTTGGGCGCATCTGTTGCGTTCACAACCAAGTCGAGCAAGGCAAACCCAGTGGTCTTGAACTCCCGCGCCTCCTCTGGTTGTGCGTCTGAGGTCCGTTCGAGTCACTTCAAATGTTGTTCCCCCAATACTGATCTGAGCACATGTTTGGTGTTGGATCAGGGGGCGTAGCATTCACTTGACCACCCCGGTGCTTGGCCTTGCCATGCGTCTGAAGGGGGTACGAAGGTGGCACTCTCCTCCAACGATCTGCGTAACGTGTTCACTCACAAGCGCCGATCAGGAGAGTCGACTGACGAGCACGATGCGCCCCTCACAGGGTACACTTGTGCTGTAGTCACCGTCAACTGCTGTTGCAAGGCAGCAGTCCCACCAAGACAGTCGGTGTTCCAGTGGCTGCAATCATCGACACCCCTCTGACGTCGCCTCGGGAAGGTGTCAACAAAAGAAGAGCCAAAGGTTGCTTCATGCAATATAATCTCCAACTCCTCGTCAGTCCGAAAGACGACTGGCAATTCCTCATCCAAGAGCCAGCCGAGGAAAACCAAGACAACCGTCTCTTCCTCCGGAGTGTTCGAAGGCACTCGGGGGAGGAAGAAGATCTTGGAGGAAGCTGGGGGTAGTCAATCCCTTGTTGATCCTCCTTCCAAAAATGAGGGTGTCCTCCAAAGCACAGCTGGGATGGTTCTTCATCCTCAGGGCGAAGTCAGCCTCCCCGACATAGCTGGGGGTCGTCTAGCCCCTGTGGACCTGCATCTCGAAGATGAAGAAGTCCTTCAAGACATGATTGGGGGTAATCAGGCCCTTACGGATACTTCTCCCGAAGACGAAGGCATCCTCCAAAACTTAGCTGGAGGTAGTCTAGCCCCTGCGGATCCGAGTCTCGAAGACGAAGAAGCCCTCAGGAACATAGCTGGGGGTAGCCAAGATGAAGCTCCGGGAACAACAACTCCTCTACATGAGAGCGAGGCTGAAAGCGAAGCCTCAACTGAGCCATCCGACTCCAGCCGTGTCATGACAGTCTACATGGCTGGAGGTGATATCGAGTCTGATGCGCCGCCACCAGACCTCGTCCAGCGCATGGATACCCTGGAGGGAGGACTCAAAACCCTCTCTGCCTCCATGCAAATACTGACTCAAGCAGTGTTTGAGATATGGTCAGCTTTGGCCAGGACACCTTCTACCGGTCCCGACCCAGGGGCCAATGGAGAGTCAAGTGTACCCCCTTAACGGGTATCCTTGGATACGGATCGTCGCGAAGCCCCTCGAACGTCGGAGCCCTCAAATGCTCAACTCCAGGTGGTACCACCTTCCCCGACTCCCAGCTCCACGGAAGACGTGGCCGAGATGATCAGGGACCTGTGCGAACGCTTTGAGTCCAAGAATATACAAGAGGAGCGCCAAAAGATGGGCATCCCCCAACCTTATCCCCTCGAATGGAATAAAGTGGTTTATCCTCCCAAATATAAACCACAAAAATTGACGCCATACGACGGAAAGGACTCTCCACATCGCTATTTGACGTACTTCCAGTCCCAAATGGGACATCTGTCGAAGGAGGACGTGCTACTCACCAGCATATTTGTCGGCATACTGAAAGGAGTGGCGTACGACTGGTACTGCAGCCTCCCCGACAATTCTATATCTTCCTTCGACGATTTGAAGTGCATTTTCCTCGACCGTTTCTACGACGGCGGGAAGGACATGACAATGGCGTCTCTCATAGAGATACGCCAGAAGGAGAAGGAAATAATTCGAGTATTTATCGAACGCTTCCGACAGGCCTGCTTCAGACTGCCCCCAGGCATGCCAGAACACGCACTCCTCTCCTCCTGCAGCATGAACATGCTGCCTGCAGTCAAACTCTGGCTCAACTCCACTCCTCCTCCCGACTGGAGTTCCTTGATCATCGAAGCCGAAGCAGCAGAAAAGAAGGCGTCTAACGCTCGCCTTCTGGGAGTTAGTTTCCCTGCCTTTGAGGACAAGGCGAAGCGGCCTGCGGCCAACAACCCCGGACGAGAGACGAAGGGGAAACAGGCATTGACTGTCAATGCCTCAAAAGGTGCATCAGCACCTACTCAGAAGCCTCCACTTGCACTAAGGCCAAAGGAGGTGTACTCTTTCAACGATGAAGACACCCTGCAACTCTTCGAGATACTGAAGCAGGGTGACAAGATCATGTTGCCGGACCCGAAGCGTCCGGACGAGGTTGGGAAAGTGGACAATCCGAGGTATTGTCACTACCATCAGTTTGTCGGACATCCAACCAAGGACTGCTACTTCCTCAAAAACTACATCCAGCGCATGATCAATACGGATGTTATCTCCGTCGACTACGAGGAGAAGACAGTTTCGGCCAACATGGTGTCACTCCAGTTCGGCACCTTGCCTCCAACTACAACACAAGATGGTGTCGTCCCCATCCCTAAAGCGACAATGGAGGTGGTTAACTTACCACCTACTCGTGACAACGTGAGTAGACTCATCCCACTCACCACATCTCGGAGAGAGGTCTTATGGGTTCACCCTGATCTCGTCTCCGAGGTTACTCAACCAGAGGTACGCTCTGCCTCCAAAACCAAAGGCAGGAAGATCAAGTCTTGCCACATGGTCTTTTCCTCCGCAGAAGAGGCTCTTCCTGTATAAACGCGTTCACAACAGAACGCCCAACCCGACGAAGCTGCCGTCGAGGTGGTGCCTCCTTGCACCGTCCCTGCTACCGAAGAAGGGGGTCCATCCAAGCCTCCAGCAGCTAATAAGCAGAAGAATGTAGAGGCTCGTTTCGACAGGCCTCTGCGAAAGGAGAATGCTCCGGGACTAGCCAAGCCCCACAACTTCGACATACTGGCACAACTTGCCAGTACTCCTGCCCGCCTTTCTCTGTTTGAGCTCCTTCGTCTTTCCAAAGACACTCGCGAAGCTCTCTGTGAAGCCCTGAAGGATGCTGAGTCCTTCATTAGTCAGGTCAAGCAGCCTGAAGATCTCCCAACTACATGTGTGCACTGTCATTGTACGGATGAGGTTATCCCCAATATAACCTTCACCCAACAAGACATGCTCCTCAAGAACAACCGACACAACAGGCCGCTGTACTATACAGGTTATATCGGTTCTGTCAAGGTGAAGCGGATTCAGATCGATCTGAGGTCTTCCCTCAGCATCATCCCGAAGATACTGCTCTCAATACTGGGGATCCCAATGTATCGACTGGCGCCATCCAACACAATGATCAGTGGCTTCAACGCTAGCAAAAGCGAGCCACTGGGCAAGATACGACTAAAGTGCCATATTGGTAACCTCAGAACTGAGGTGACTTGTTATGTCGTGGACGCCGACGTCAACTACAACCTCCTGTTGGGTCGTCCATGGCTGTATGAGTACATGGTGGTACCATCCACACTCCACCAATGTATGAAGTACGTGTCTACCAACGACGTCATCCGGACGGAGTTCGCAGACATTGACCCTTTTAAAGGGGTTGAATACTACTTCACTGATTCCTTCTTGTACAAGTCACCTGACGAGGAGGAAACCAATAATGCTGACGATAAAGCGGAAACGGTAGTAGAGCCGGACATGGAGCCGGAGATGACTCCCGACGCTCCTTTGAAGATCCGACTCAAAGGCAAACCGCCTCAGAAGTTGCCTCCCATGAACATCAAGCTACCCGGGAAAGCACCAACTGCTCCTGAAGCTCCCCTGAAGATACGACTCAAGGGAAAGTCGCCTCAAACATCGGCTTCCCTCGTGGCAAAACTACAGGGGAAGGCACCCATCACCGAAGGCGCAGTTGAGGCACCTCTGAAGGTACGTCTTAAGGGCAAGCCGCCGCAATCATCTTCCAAGCTGCCGGAGAAGGCCCACATAGCCCTCTCGGACCCCAGGATCAAAGATGTGGTGGACTCTCCCGATCCAATCCCGGTACTCACAGATGAAGAGCTAGGAGAATATATCTCTACTGATGTAGATGCACCCTCTCTGGACAATATAATCCCGCACGATAAAATCTCATGTTTCATCATTAATAGAGTGTCTTTTAATTATTCTAGTCTTCCACATTGGAATGCCATGTATACATTAGATAACGCTCTACGGTCGTTGCAAACACAAATAACGACCGTCCATCATGTAAATCGAGTAGTCCCGTCCCAAGGGGTCTGTTTTATAGTCCCGTCGCGGAGTCGAGATGAAGAATCCATCATCTTCGGCAAAGTTGAGCGTCATCAAAACCTCCCGCCACTCGAGCCAGAACCAGATACCGGCTGAATACAAGTCTATCGGTACACGGACAAGACAAAGTACCTCATCCAAAAGTTGGGTTACGATCTAAAAAGCAACAAAGGCCTGAACTACGGCAAGGGTCGACGTCTTCCTCTCCGGCTTCCAACACCTAAAGGAAAGCCGCAGGAATACTATAATCGAACTCGACGGGGGGTGGGCTATGTCACGCCGCCGTCAACTCCAGAGAGTTCGAAGGCAGAAGAAGCAGAACATTCTCACTCATCCGAAGCATCAACCTGGGATTCTGATACCAGTATCGGCTCAGTCTTCAAGAGAGTGCTATCAGCCAACATGACATCTGTACAACTTCAAGAAGATGAAGGCGAAAACCAAATGCCAGGATTCTTCGAAGAAGAACCATAGACTCAACGCCTGGAAGAACAGTGGGAGTCTCGTTTTGAATTATGCGAACCCCCTACCGACGACGAAGTCGAACAGATTGACCTTGGGGATGGATCTTCTTCCAAACCCATCTTCATCAGCAAAAGCCTAGAAGGAGAAGATCGAAAATCTTTAATCCAGCTGGCTAAAGAGTATATCGATTTCTTCGCTTGGAGCTACGAAGATATGCCGGAACTTGATTCCCAGATCGCGATGCATAGGCTTAACATCTTACCTGATGCCAAGCCTATTAAACAACAACAGCGACGCTTTCGTCCTGACATCATGAATGCCATCGATCAGGAGGTGGACAAACTCTTGACCAGCGGCTTCATTCGTGAAGAACAACACCCGGATTGGGTGGCCAATATTGTCCCTGTCACCAAGAAGAATGGAAAGATACGAGTCTGCATCGACTTCAGGGATCTCAATTCCGCTTGCCCGAAAGACGAATTCCCGCTTCCCATCATCGACGTGATGATTGACAACACATGTGGCTTCGAACGCATGTCTTTCATGGACGGGTATTCGGGCTACAACCAGATCAAGATGTTCCCCGATGACGCAAAATATATGTCATTCAGGACTCCAAAGGACATTTTCTGCTGCACAGTGATGCCCTTCGGCTTAAAGAACGCTGGTGCCATATACCAACGAGCTATGGGCACCATTTTTCGTCAGCATCTTTGCAAGACAGTCGAATGCTATGTTGATGACATCGCAGTCAAGAGCCGTCTCAAAGGAGATCACCTACAAGACCTGAAGACAGTCTTCGATCTCATGTGAGCGCGTCAACTCAAGATGAATCCCGCTAAATCCTTCTTAGGGTTTTCTAGCGAAAAGTTCTTGGGCTTCATTATCATGGCGAAAGGCATTCATGTCGACCCCGAGAAGACCAAAGCCATCCTGGACATGGATCCTCCGAAGAACCTCCTAGAACTTCGAGGCCTGCAGGGACGTTTGGCATATATTCGGAGGTTCATAGAAAACCTCTGCGAAAAGTGTTAACCCTTCACTTAGCTCACGAAGAAAGGAGTCTCTTACGTCTGGACAGTGGAATGCCAAAAAGCTTTTGACGATATTAAGGCTTAATTGACGAGCCCGCCAGTCCTGGTGGCACCCGTCGCCGGCAAACCATTTCTCCTCTACGTCCGTGCTATGGATCATTCCCTCGGCGCTCTGTTGGCTCAAAATAGCGATGCTGGCTATGAGCAAGCTATATACTACCTCAGTAGGACACTGATCGGGGCCGAACACCGGTACAACCCCGTTGAAAAGGAGTGTCTGGATTTGGTATTCGCCATCCAGAAGACTCGCCATTATGTCTCAGGCCAGACGATTCATGTCATCTCTCGAGTCAATCCACTCAGAGTTCTCATGACAAAGCCAGGGTCATTAAATTCTCGGCTAGCTACGTGGGCGATCCTGCTAACACCATACAATATGGTGTTTATTCCATAAAAAGCCGTCAAGGGTCAGGCTCTGGCCGACTTTTTAGCTGCACACCCTATCCCGGAGTCCTCCAGACTCTATAAAGACATCCCGGATGAGGTCCAAGAATCTAACGTTACCGAAGAAAGCTCCGTCTGGCGGATGTTTTTCGACGGCACTTCAAGAATAGGCCCCAAAGGCCAAATCATCGCAAGAGTGGGGGTAGTCTTAGTCTCCCCCGATCAGCTGGTCATCCAGCATGCCTACTCTCTTTCGAAGCCGTGCTCCAACAATGTTGTCGAGTACAATGCTCTCATCATGGGACTCCAGCTGGCACGACAGCTGGGGGTGGATCATCTGGAAGCCTACGGCGACTCAAAACTCGTCGTAAACCAGATCAGAGGGCAATATGAGGTTCGCCATGAAGACCTGATCCCTTACCATGAAGTTGCGTTGAACATCATTTCAAGCTTCGCCGAGTTCTTCATCGAATATGTACCTCGTTTACAAAATTTAGAGGCTGACGCTCTCGCTGGCCTCGCAGCCTCGTTAGCAGCACCCCTCGGGACTCAACACTACGTCACGGTTGTTGGTCGAGACTAGGTCTGTCCTAAAAATAACCTGTGCTCACAAGTAGCCCATGCCATGTCAACAAGTGCTGGTGTTAATGTCCGAGACTGGAGATTCCCGTTTATTGACTTCGCTGTTTACGGAATTCTCCCAGAAGACCCGAAAGAAGTCGTCTCAGTCAGGAGGCGCTCCCTTCGATTCTACTACGATACAGCTACTAAAATGCTGTACCGACGCTCCACTACCAGAATAAGTCATTTTAGTGACGCCTAAAGATGTCGCTAAAACTATATTTTTCGTCGCTAAAAATATTTAGCGACGAAATTACCGACGTTTTGGGCTGGTCGCGGAAATGTAAGTCGCTGATCTTCTAAACGTCGCCAAACGTCGCAATTACCGACGTTTGTCGACGTATTTATACGTCGGTCTATTGTCGACGTCTACCATCATGTCGTCGGTGGCTTAGCGACATATTACTTTGTGTCGCTACGCGTCGGTAACTTTACCGACGAATTACCGTCGAGTCGTCGGTGGTTCAGTGACATATTCAAAGTTGCTAAACGTCGGTAAATCCTGGGAATTCTTGGGATAATTACCGACGTGCACCGACGTTTACCGACGTTCTCCGACATATATGGACGTCGCTAAACGTCGGTACCCTGGATAATATCGCATATTTACCGACGTTTAGCGACGCAAAGGTACGTCGATGGACGTCGGTAAACGTCGCTAAATCTGCAAAAAAAATAAAAATAAATAAAATACATAATGTCCATTTCTTCCTGCAGTTTAAAAAGATAACAATTTCTCACTGTAGAATAGGATCCAAACAATCACAGAATGTCCATTTCTCGCTGTACACAGGTTTCAGTCCCTATAACCACGTCTACAACAATCACACAATATCCAGTTCTCAGAATGTCCATTTTTTACTGTACACAGATTTCAGTCCCTATAACCAAGTTTACAACAATCACACAACAACTAACCAAATATCCAAATAACCAAGTATCCAAATAACCAATTCTACACCAAATAACAAAGTCTACAACCAAATAACCAAAGTCTACACACAACCAACAAATAGAATAGGATCCAAACATCAAAATCTACACAACCAACAAATATCCAAGTCACAAATAAAGAATGAAACAAACACAAAGAAACAGTCCTAACTAGGACTACTAGGAATCTGGTGCAGGAGGGGCACCGTCGCGACGAAGGGATAAGAACAACTCATACTCCTCAAGTGAAATCGATACCGATGGAGGAGGCAATGACGTCGGTGGAGTCGGTATCGAAGAAGAAGGCGGTGGAGGCGGCGGAGTCGACGACGATGAAGGCACACCCGGAGGACCAGCACGCTCCAACGCTGTAAGTCGCTGGTGGTATGAATCCATGATAGATAACATTCTATCACTGCTCTGGACCATCCACTCCTGCGCCAATCTCATCCTCTCGGCCATGGTCACCTGTCTTGTCTGCAGCTCCGTCACCGTACGCTCTAACCCTCCAACGGTGCGCTCTGTCCTCTTAGTCGTCTCCCTGAGGTCCATAATACCGTGGTCGAGTGCATCCAATCGTGCTAGCAGCGCAGGATCCTCCGTAGGGTGCTGAGACTGCTCTTCGATCTGTCGTAGCAGGTCGTCACGGAGAGACTCCATCATCTGGTGGACTCGGGCAGACTCTTGGGACGGCTGTGGACCATGCACACTAGCAGGAGATGTCCTAGAGGACTGGGTCGCAACTAGGGCGCAATAGGATCCCATACCGTAGTACGTACCCCTACGGAGTCCACCAGCGATGACCATCCACAGCTCGTCCGCCGATGGAGCTTGAGTGGGCTGCGAGGAAGTACCGGCCTCTCCTGTATCAGGTGCACTAGCAGCCGCCCGTTCCCGCAGCCTCTGATACTCGGCCTAGAAAGTACCTATTATTACTAACTTCTAATTTCTCATTAATGTACTTATTATTACTAATTTCTAATTAATGTACTTATTATTTCTAATTTCTAATTAATGTACTTATTATTACTAACTACATGAATATTTATTTGCACCATATTTACTAAGTTATATTAAAATTGACACGAAGTATTAAATTAAGATAACGTATTGTAATACTTACATAAGTCTGCTCGGCCCTCTCGTAAATAAGGTCACCGCCGCGACGATGGGTGGCCAGGAAGAAAGTCACCATGTCGGCGTTACCGACCATCCTTACCTGTAATTAAATATATTATCTTAGTAATAATTTATCGGTTTTGCATTAAAATAATATTTGTAAAAGAGGAAGACATACCAGACGAAATATTCCGTCATCGAAATCGACCCACCGTACCACTTCGAGGCATGTTGCCTAGCCGCCTTGGCCTTCTTCGACTTCTCCTTGTACCTTGGCTCCTCGAATCGAGCCTTCATCGCATTCCACTGATCAGGGGTGATCCAACCTTGGATCAAATTTTCGGTACGATCACGATCCTTCTGATCATTGATAGAGTCGCGGATCAGCTTGGCAGCGACGGCAGAAAACATCCCCTCGATAAGCTCGGCCCGGTACGGTGGATAGAAAAACATATCCTAGAAGAGCGCAAACTAAATATTTATCAGTTATATATAATATACAAAAATTATATGATTCATGTTAAAAGCAAATATATTTTAACCTTGAAGCACGCAAACCAGAAGGCCTTCCTCTCGTCCGGAGCATCAGAGTAGTTAATCCAAGCACCACCATAATTATGCCTCAGTATGTGGCCTAGATGTCTCTGTACCTCTGGGGGACGATATCTATACGAACATATTATATTCATGAAAAAAGTTAATTTATGATAAAAATAGAAAGAAAAAAATTATAAACCAAAATACCTACTTTGTACCGTAGGCCCAGATCTCCGTCCTCTTCTCCTCCGGAGGTGCGCACACATCATCTGCATGATGCTGGTCGGCCGTCGGCACCGCCGCCTCGGCCGTCGCCGCAGCCTCCGCCATCTGCTCATCCGTCTCTATTGTCGTATCAGCAGTAGGAAAGCTAGACGGCCGAGCACTCTCAACAGGCCTGGAACTACTCGTCCCAGGAGATATGCCACGTGACGTCGTCCCAGCAGGCCCACCTACTATCCGATATGGAGGAGTAATCGACGACGAAGATCCAGAGCCGGTACCAAAATGAGGTACTAAAGGAAAACTCCGTCCTCTAGCAGTACCTGTAGGAAGTACCGAAGGAGAGTGCCCTCGTTGCCTCCCTCGAAACGCTCCGCGATGACCTGCCATACCTGATAACAGCATATGATAATACAACAAATAATAGAGACTAGAAATATGAAATTACAACAAATAATAGAGACTAAAAATATGAAAGTACAACAAATAATAGAGACTAGAAATATGAAAGTACAACAAAGACAAGATAATAACCAAGACAACATATGATGATACATTCTACAATAAACAACTAAGTCCAGATAATATATTCTAGAAGAAACATCTAAGTTCAGATAAGTATATCTCTCTCAATCATCTTCAAAATAATTATCTTGTTCGTCTTCCTCGACCTCATCTTCCTCTTCCTCCTCATCTTCACTTTCATCTTCGCCTTCGTCGGCTTCGTCTTCCTCTTCGGATAATTCTATATCTTCTATATTATGTGTCGTATAATGCGTAATTTCCGTGGAGTCCACATCGACAATATTGGTTACAAGAGGTAGCTCGTCCTCCTGGTAAGCTTTTTCGTCAACATCAAAAGTACCTCTGGCTTTAGTCTTGCATACTGCCCACCAGTCAGACTTCGTTGCTCCCCGTCTCGGATAAGCTGTGAAGTACACGAGCTGAGCCTGAGTTGCTAGGACAAACGATTCGTATCCTTGATATCTACGCTTGTAGTTTATATCCAGAAGACCATGCTTGTCAATTTTCCAACCTTGATTTTCAATCGGATCGAACCATTCACACTTGAACAACACGATCTTTGCAGGTTCTCTGCCATTATTATATGACAACTCCATAATCTCTCGCAAGATGCCAAAGAAATCATTTCCTGGATCGACGTCTTTGTAGTTCGAAGACTTGATACACAAACAACTGTTTTTCGTGGAATCAAGATCCAGGAAGCTGTCTCTGATCGGAGCATTTGTCGACTTGAACCGAAAGCCATTGACACAGTAACTTGTCCATATTTTAACAAAAGTAATTGGTCCCTTGGTAAGAGTTCTAATTAATTCAATCTCGGGTGAAATTAGACGATCGACCTGAATATCAAAGAAGCGATAATAAGTTATTTATTGCGTAGTTGCATTAGAAAAGGCCAGTAATTACCGAGCTACTTACATATTCGCTCAACCAAGAAGGAAAATGACGTCTTATTTCTTGTTCTAATGCTTCGTCTGTTAGGTAGGGTCTAACCAGCCTCAACTCATCATTATATGTACTGGAAAATAACGAAGCAACCGCCGATTAGTACAATAATATTAGCTTATACTATTATATTGAGATGATATAAACTCATCATCCTGAGTTACTTACCCCTCTAGTTTCTCCACTTCATTCTCATCGCAATTGAGTAATACATACAACTGAGCAGTCCTTTGCTCTTCGCCATTCAAATATCTCTTCTTTATTTTTCCCGAAGGCTTTCCGGACGCATTGAATACTTTCAGTATTCCATCATTAAATTCTTCATATCCGTCGTCGTTTCTCAGAGCCCTCGTTCTATTCGTAGTAACATAAGGTTTGAAATAGGAGCAGAAATTTGTAATCTCCTCGAGAATATAGGCTTCACAAATAGAACTCCTCGAACCGAGCCTTATTTTTCACCTTTCTTTTTAGGTGATTCAAATGTCGCTCGAACGGGTACATCCATCGATATTCGATGGGTCCACCAATACGTGCCTCGTAGGAAAGATGAATCGGCAAATGCTCCATAGAGTCAAAGAATCCAGGAGGGAACACCCTCTCTAGCTTGTACAGTGTTATCGCAATGTCCTTCTCTTGCTTTTCTAGACGATCAACGAGCAATTTCTTAGAACAAAGGTCCCTGAAGAATATGCTAAGCTCCATCAATGGATCCCAAACTGCCTGCGGTAAGAATTCCTGAAATACAATCGGAATTAACCGCTCCATGAATACGTGACAATCATGGCTCTTCATACCTGTCAGTTTGTTCTCCTTGAGGTCGACGCATCTTCTCAAGTTCGAAACATATCCATCTAGAAATTTTAGACCTTGAATCCACCTACAAAGACTCACTTTATCCTCCTTCTCTAGTGAGAAAATTGCCTTAGGCTGCTTCAACTTCCCATTCCCGTCCTCTATCAAATGCAATGCAGGACGTCTACATATTTCTTCCAAGTCCAATCTAGCCTTTGGATTGTCTTTCGTCTTCCCCTTTACGTCCATTACAGTATTAATTATGTTGTCAAACACATTTTTCTCGATATGTATGACATCAAGGTTATGTCTAATCAGATTGGTGCTCCAATATGGAAGATCCCAGAATATACTCCTCTTCGTCCAGTTATGAGTGCGACCAAATCCGTCACACTTGTAGCCCATAGCAGGCTGCTCAATAGCTCTTGGTAAATCTTTTACCTTTTCCCATATCGTGTATCCGGTCCACCTTGGCGGGGGATTAGCCTTCTCCACAACGTCACCACGAAAAGCATTCCTGTTCCTCCGGTACGGATGATCCTTCGGCAGGAATTGTCGATGACAATCGAAGAAGCACGTTTGCCTCCGTGTTTCAAACGAAAAGCCTTAGTGCTGTCCATGCAATACGGACATGAAAGACGACCATGCGTGCTCCATCCAGATAACATTTCATAGGCCGGAAAGTCGTTGATGGTCCACATAAGTGCTGCCCGCATCCGAAAATTTTGTTTTCTAGATACATCGTACGTGTTGGAACCTACTTCCCACAGCTGATTCAACTCATCAATCAACGGATGTAAATACACATCGATGTTCCTTTTCGGATTGTTCGGACCTGGGATAATAACGGTGAGAAACATATACGGAGTCTTCATGCACATCCAAGGCGGTAGATTGTACGGGGTGACGATCACAGGCCAACACGAATACTGGGATCCCAAAAGTCCAAATGGGGTAAAACAGTCGGAGTAGAGACCCAATCTGACATTATACAGATCAGAAGCAAAATCTGGATACTCTCGATCAAAGTGCTTCCATGCTTCTCCATCAGATGGGTGATCCAACACTCCTTCGGTATGTTCCTGCTTATGCCAACTCATATTTTCTGCAGTTTCCTTCACCATAAACAACCGCGGCGTCAACGGCAAGTAGTGCATCGAAGAGGTAGGCTTCTGGCACCGACAGACTTTTCTCTACCACATGCCTTGTAGCGATCGACACCACAAAATCTGCAGGCATCTTCATCCTTGTCGTCTTTGTAGTACAACATGCACCTGTTGCGACAGGCATCGATTTTTTCGTATCCCATCCAGAGCGATCTAACCATCCTCTTAGACCGGTAGAAGACTTTAGGCAACTTCGCACCCTCAGGCAATATTTCTATAAGAAACTCCATAAGACGGTTGTAGCAATCTTGCGACATGTTAAAATCGGACTTGATGCTCAACAATCTTGTAACCACCTCCAACGGTGAATGATCCTCACAACCAGGATATAATGGAGTCCTTGCATTCTCCAGCAACTCCATGAACTATGCAGCATCGGGGTTCGGTGCCTCCTCAGGTGCATCATGATCATCCGGATCGAAACTAGGCCCGGCCGCGTCGAAAACCATGTTCACCAACCCATCGTCGTAAGGAGCATTGTTGTGGACATCCACATAAGGCTCTACTCCGATGCTAAAGACACAAGTTCTCCGTGCTCGCTCCACTGATAGTAATTCGGCGTGAAACCCTTCGAGTATAAATGATACGTAACATCCACTTCTGGATGATATTTCAAGTTGCGACATCTCACACACGGACACTTAATTTTGGTACCGTCCATGTACTGAGGGAACGCCTTGGCAAACTGCAGGAACTGGTGTACACCCTCTATAAATTTATCCTGCCACACATGTCATCAGGATGACGGTTGTACATCCAAGTACGATTTCGCAGATAGTAATTCAGCTTCATAATTCTGTAAGATAGATACATCAAGGTAGTGAATGATATGCAATTGTCAGTTCATGCGGTCTACACTTTTTGCAGTATATGTGTACATTATATTTTACGTTAAATGGTCAGAGATTATCGGTCATCTTCTTTTCGCATTGCTAATTTTTGTTTCGCGTGTTTGTGCGTACGATGGTCAGAGATTATCACGGCGGTATATCACCCATGTCTACAATATTTCATATAGGATGAGTTGTATAAGTCAAGTTTTAGGATAATAGTCTATATATTATGTATAGTCCAACCGAGTCAACTCTAAGCTAAACTAGTCCAACTTGGTCAAACTAGGCATTTCTAAGTTGTATAAGTCAAGTTTTAGGATATTAGTCTATATATACTAGTATAAACTCTCCCTCCTCTCCAAATACCTGGTACTAGTTAACCCTCCCCCTTTCTCCCACTAGACACACACATACATATACATGATGTATACAACCACACCATAGTTCCCAGGTTCTTTTAACCTAACTTTCCAGTTGGTACTAACCTCAATAGAACAAACACTCTCACAGCTCAAAATACTAACACATGCTCACGCCTTACTCTTGTGACACTCCCTTTCAAACACAAACACACACCTATATGTTCCCTTACACATGTTGCCATGTTACCTATAAAAATAGAAAACCCTTGTTGTCTAAAATAAGACACAATTCTACAAAGAGAACCATACTGTAGAACTCACACTTTAAGACAATAGATGAAGGAAGACTTGTATGGAGGATCGTCTACTTTATTCATGGAGTTGTCATCGGGTGTTGAGCGATGTCATTTTATTCTTTTCTTCTTCTTCTTCTTAGGATTTTTGAGTATTGGATCTTGAGACATATATAGTTAGAACTTACGAAGAATGGAGTACCATACTTCAACAAATAGATGTTGACTAATTGGTTCATATACTTAAAATCTCCGACCATTGGGGATATTGGTAAACTAATATACCTAGATTACCCAAAATTACACTTGCGAACTAGGATAAAATAATTAGTTGTGTACTAAACGTCTCTAAGTGTAGGAATGTTGCAAGGTGAAACAATGTATCAAACACTATATCGAAACCCAAACCCAATATGCAAATCCAAATTAATACGAAAATACACAAGTGTAAGTAGGGGATTAAGTGTACAGAGGTGAAATACATATATATATATATGCATGCTTGGGGTGTCCACGTGTCCAACAAATGGACACAAAGTGTCCAAAACCTCAAGAACACACTGTATCAGTGAACACATGGTCGTAATGTGTCTCCGTGTCCATTTTGGACACAAAAAACACCTCAATTAGGGTTAGGGTTTACCTTCAGTCTCCTCGCGGTGGTGGAGGAGGAGAAGGAGGAGGACAAGTTCGGTGGTGGAGGAGGAGGGGATTAAGTGTACAGAGGTGAAATACATATATATGCATGCTTGGGGGTGTCCACGTGTCCAACAAATGGACACAAAGTGTCCAAAACCTCACAAACACACTGTATCAGTGAACACATGGTCGTAATGTGTCTCCGTGTCCATTTTGGACACGAAAAACACCTCAATTAGGGTTAGGGTTTACCTTCAGTCTCCTCGCAGTGGTGAAGGAGGAGGAGGAGGAGGACAAGTTCGATGGTGGAGGAGGAGGATCTCGCGGTGGAGGAGGAGGAGGGGCTCGCGGTGGAGGAGGAGGAGGAGAAGGGGCTCGTCGGAGGGAGGAAAAGGCGCTCGCGGTGGAGGAGGAGGATGAACGGCGCCGGAGGAAAGGGGGTCGGGCTGTCGTCGAGGTCGGGGAAAGAGGGGCGGGAACAAAAAATTTGGGGAGAGGGAAAAATGAAAAGTCGAACCGAGGAAACCCTATTTAGCAGAAGTTAGCGACGTCTGTAAATACGTCGCAAAACGTCGACTTTCCTTTAATATTCGGCGACGCCTTAATCATTGCGACACTAAACGTCGCTGAACTAATAAAACTGGCGACGTTTTCCGACAAATCAACGATGTTGGTTTTTATTACACTAAAGGTAGTCGCAATATGTCGTTGTTTTTCGCTATCAGCGACGTATTATGATGCATACTTTTGGAGTCGCTAAATCCAAAAATATTAGTGACGTTTTAAGTCGGTGTCGCTAATTTTGTCGCTGATATGACTTATTTTGGTAGTGCTACTGCGATGGACTTCTCCTGTGATGTCTGTCCAACGAAGAAGCAGCCGAAGCCCTTCGAGAAGCTCACGATGGGACCTGTGGAGCCTATCAACCTGGCCCTAAGTTGTAGGATCGACTGCGACGCATGGGCTACTACTGGCCAACCATGGCCGCTGACGCTGTCGACTATGCTAAAAAGGGCCATGCGTGCCAGCTTCACGCAGACTTCATCCATACACCGTCAGATCCACTACATCCTACAGTCGCCTCTTGGCCCTTCGAAGCTTGGGGCATGGACATTGTAGGACCGATAACCCCTCCTTCATCGAGAGGACACCGCTTCATCCTAGCCATCACCGACTACTTCTCCAAATGGGCAGAAGCAGTTCCACTGGCGAAAGTGAAGAGCTCTAGGGTGATCAGCTTCATCAAGCACCATGTCATCTACCGTTTCGGGGTACCTCGGAGGATTATCCACGATAACGGTCCTCAGTTCATCAGTCATGTTTTCAGCAGATTCTGTGACAAGAATCGCATTCAAAACGTGGCCTCAACCTCCTACAATCCGGCAGCAAACGGATTGGCCGAGGCGTTCAACAAGACCATCGTCAGGCTACTCAAAAAGGTCGTCTCATCCAATAAACGCGATTGGGACGAAAAGCTCGGCGAATGCCTTTGGGCCTACCGCACAACGGTACGGACCCCGACAGAAAACACACCATTCTCCCTGGTCTACGGGAGCGAAGCGGTACTACCTCTCGAGATCCTGATACCCTCACTCTGCGTAGCAATCACAAACCAACTCACAGAAGAGGAAAATCAACGTCGTCGTCTGCGAGAACTAGAGGCACTTGACAAAAAGCGTCTCCTAGCTCAACAACGCATTAAACTCTACCAAGCCCGTATATCACAGGCTTTCAACAAGAAGGTCAAGCAAAGGACTTTCCAAGTAGGCGACCTGGTTCTGGCAGTCAGGAGGCCGACGGTGTTGACTCACAAGACACCAGGAAAGTTCGAGCCCAAGTGGGAAAAACCTTTCATCATAGAGATGGTATACTCAAACGGTGCTTACCGTCTCGCTAAACCCAATGGGGACTTGTTCATGATGCCCATCAACGGCAAGTTCCTAAAGAAGTACTACTCTTGACATCTTTCAGACATATACTTCCACAAAATCAGATGCTTCTGGAACCCAACTGTTCCGTGGCATCCTCCAGTAGAAGGACAACCACGTCCACATCACCTCTGAGTTGTCCCCCTACGCCCTACAAAGCGGAATCTTACACTCCGTGAGACTACGTTACCCATCATATTTACCACATCCACATTACCTCTGAGTAAACATCCCGTACAGACAACCCCTGCGTTGCCGTACATTGATTGCAGAACTTCCACGTCCACATTACCTCTGAGTAGTTCTGCGTATCCTCCAGAATCATTCCTACCATGTCCATAACACCTCTGAGTAGGAAGATTCCATCATTTGAATCCCATATTTGCCACGTCCACATCACCTCTGAGCAAACATGTTGGTTCTCTCAAACTTATTATCTGTACCTAAAAACTAAGGTGCGTAAAAGATAATAGGTCCACACAAATTATCAAGTTCATGACAGCAAAAATGAACACATCACAAAAAAATTTGTATTTCTTTATTCTAAAAAAGAGAGTAAAGGATTACACCCTCCCCAACAAGAGTTGCAAAAACACAAAAAGAAGAGACTACAATCCCTAAACATCTCCAGGGTTGGCTGAAAGCTCTTCAATCCGGCGCCTCAAGTCTGTCACTCGAGTCTCCACAGTCGCCAGGACCCGAGGTTCAGCTTCTTGACGCATCGCCTCTATGGCCTCAGGAGAAGTGTCATCCTCGTGCTTCTCATCCAGCTGCTGCCGCTGCTGAGCTAGAGTAAGAGCCCGGTGGGTGAAAGCTGCTTCCTCCTTCTTGAATGCAACATGTTCAGCCTGGGCACGCTCAGCATCTATTAGGAGTCGGGCCCGCTGGTCCTCAAGGTGGCAAATCTGGGCATCAACCTCCGCAATACTAGCGTCCAACGCAGTTCGCAACTCCACCTTCTCCTGCGTAGACTGGGACAACCGCTCCACTGCAGCTTCAGTCTCAGCTACTTCGCGTTCCCAGACACCCACGGTGGCCTGATAAGAGGACTCAATCTCAGCAATCAGCTTCTCCTTTTCTGCGTCTATCAGGGCGAAAAGATCATTCCGCTGGATACGCTGAAACTTGAAAAGTAGTTGATCCAGCTCAGTCACCGAGGCCTCCAGAATCTCGACCACCAGAATCTCGACCATATGATCATGGCCCTGGTGGAGACGTATCAGGTTGATGTGTGGAAGTGCCATGGATTTTGCCATCGCGAAACTCCTATTGGTGTTCATCACTGTCGATACACCCTTCTGTAGCATCTTGTACACTGCCTCAACGATGAATTTTACGTACTCATCCGCATCCGCCAATACTTGTGGGGTCATGGCAGGAGTTAGAGGAGCTACCCTGGACGGCGGACCTGAAGAAGACCTGCCGATCTAAATCTGCGAGGTTTGAAGATCGACCTCAGCAGACTCTCCCGTACTAGGAACTTGAATTCCGCTACCAGCACCAGATGCCAAAAGTGCAGAAGGAGCTGGGTAGGGCGTCGATATCGTCCCCCAAGTCGAAGAAGCAATAGAGGGCTCTTGCATCAGCAAGCCCTTGCCCTTTTCCGGTTCAAAGGGACTATCAGCATCCGGAGCTGCCTCCTCCACCATCGAGGAATGATCTATAACCAGTGCGGAGCCTTCCTCTGGCAAGCTAACCGGATCAGCTCCCATTTCCTGGCGGGGTACGTCTTCTGGGGTCGGGCTCGGCATACGAGTCTCCCCCTCATCATCGAATCCCTCCACGGGGACCAAATCTGTCGCCACCTCCCGGTCGGCAGCCACCTCAACTTCTATTACTGAGCCTGGGGTAGGGCTCGGCAACGCTATAGCCGACCTCCCCGCATCATGACAAGGAGGGGAATCAACCCTCTCCTCTGTTGCTATCACATCTGTTGCCCCCGCAACAGACTCACGCATCTCTGGAGGAACGTCTTCCGAAGACGACGAACTCCACCCCACTTCATTATCAGGAATCCCCGTGTCCACAGGACCCTCAACGTCCAAGGCCCCCACGGCGGCTTACACTATCTCGGAAGCTACTACATCCTCAGCCTCCCTCCTAACAT
Organism: Iris pallida; assembly: GCA_029216955.1. Classification (NCBI taxonomy): domain Eukaryota; kingdom Viridiplantae; phylum Streptophyta; class Magnoliopsida; order Asparagales; family Iridaceae; genus Iris; species Iris pallida. Next base: position 151,188 of record JANAVB010042875.1, read on the forward strand.
AATCTGGAAATGTCGGAGTCTCCACAACAACGACATCATCTGGATTCTCCTCCATGGGAGACATCATAATCGGCGGAATGCGTTCTTCAGATGAGCCCGCCATCGCCTTTGGCCTGCTGCCACCAGACTTTGGAGTACGGGGTCTTCTTTTGAGCGGCTCCTACAAAAAGAAAGCATAAGTCACACGAAATCTGGATCCTGAATTGGACTATATGGGACACCCTTACCTCCGTAGGTGTCGAGTCCGACGACACAGTCGGTGACAATGCCTTCTTCTGCCTCTTTGACGGAGAAGAGCCAGCCTCTGTATCCGCACGTCTTTTCGGTCGATCAACCGAGGGTTCTGCCTGACACCCTGGGGATGCGACAGGGGCACCTCGATGAACCACCTCTGGCGGACAGTACGATCGAGCCCTCGCCAATATGTTCCCGGTCACCGCTAACGGGGTGCCTATAACAAGACTGGTCTTTCTATCATATCCGGGAGGCATGGCAGCCATAACACAGAAAAATTTGGCGGCTGAGAAAAGAATCGGCGGTCGCAGATTTTGGACGGGTAGCATAAAGTGAACTCCGGTACATCCGGCATTGTAGTAATGCCAAGCTCGCGCACCATCCAGCAAGCTTCCAGTATACCCTAGGTTGATACTGGGATTATCCAACATCAACTGAGCATAACCAAATTGCTGAGCAAAACGGCTCGGTAAATACGGTTCCAAGTAACACTGGTTCATGTTCCGGTACACTAGATGGGACGGCCGGATACTTTGCAACCAGCGAAATCCCCATGGAGGCAGAGTGGTGGCATCTTCACTCGAATCCATTAAGTCTTCACCGGCCTCAAAACCCAAAAAGGTAGGACCTATTTTGGTGATCTCCCACCCCTGAAGGCAGGATAAAACCTTCCTGCAAACAGGAACGCCGGAATGCAACCAGCTCCTCTGGTGGAAACGGCGAAGGAATGTATCTCCGGCCCTATGATCTTCTTCCGAGCCCGGACTCATTACATTGGGATGGTGTAAAATTAACCACCCCATCAATAGTGAAATGGCAATTCGACACGGGGGAAGTTGTCATTTCTACCACGATCATGAACTACGTTTCCCACAAACTCCCGTAAACCTCGCAGCAGGTTACACACCATCGTGGGGAGTAGAGCCAGGCGCCGGCCGAAAACCAACTTCACTGCTGGCAGGATTAAATTCCGGGTCACCCTCTCTACGGAGCCTGACCCGCCCGAGAAGACGTTATTCCGAAGCCAAACCATCAGATATGCAGCTAACAATGCTTTCGACGACATCCGATGAGTAAGGTGCCAGAAACAGCTATAGGAGCGTTCATCCGACTCCCGATCCTCGTTTTCTTGGGGATTCTTCTCACCTAACCTACTCATTTCGGAGAGCACTTCGCTACGGGAAAGCGCTGGCGGAGTGGTAAATTGAGAGGGATCCTCCTTGTCTTGCTTGAAGACGTAATCCCTCCAGGCAGTCACATGAGGTTGCGACCCGCTCTTATCCCTCTTCTGTATATAGTAATGATGACTCGCCACTTTCTTGAAGATGGCCATCATCTCTTCAGCTTTGTCCCCCCGGACTTGGAACTCCTCGTTGGTCGGGAAGTATTCCTCATAGGGTTCTGACCCCCGAGGGAGCCTTGACACTTCGTACATTTCATGAAGTACGAGTCCCAGCTCCCCCACCGGAGTAAAGAAAGTCCCAGTCTGGGTGTTAAACATCTCCAGGAGCGTGAGGAACATATGTCGGTTGATGACAACACCCGCCTAAGTAGCACGGATCGCGGCAGTCAGCCCCATCTCTTGGAGTTCGGTTTGAAACCGTGACAGCATCCAGAGTGTCAGCATGTCCCATTTGGCAACATAATGACACCAACCTTCAACCCAAAATTCACCTTTTGGGTACGATCGCTCCAACAACAGCATGCGATTGGCAAAAGTTGAAGCGCCGAAAGCAAATATATTGATGGAAACATCACTGTAAATGCTCCCAGGACGTAGAGTCCGCCAGGTGAAAGATGGCCCAGACCGCACGGCGGCCAAAGTATCCCTTTGATCGGAGGTAGAGTCGATCTTGAGGATACCTGCCATCGCTCCTCATTGGGATAGGGTTAATTCCCAAGACATCCTCCTCTTGGAAGCAAGACGATAGAAGGCCGTCAAAGGCCATTGACGTTCAAGTTGCTTAACAGTCATATGCACTCCTCTTGCTGTAAAGAACCAATCTTCCTTGACCTTCAACACCTTTGCTTCAATAGAAGTAAGGCGGTCTCCAAACAGAAACTCGGGCTTCAGGAAAGTCACTTTATCAGAAGTGACAGATTTCAAAATGCCACACTCCATCATCCGTTTGAGGAACCCATGCAGTTGTTCCCGGATTTGAGTCATTCTTTCGGGAGGCTGATCCAGCATAATAGCAGCTCGAGCAGGATTTATCACCTCCTCATCGTAATCTACTCCCATCTGGCAGAGGGCAGCATCCAAAAGCACTTCATTCAAGAGTGGGACAGTCATCGACACTGTTGTTCAATAAAGAAGACAAAGATTCAGGGATGTTACAAACAACAAAAGAATCTGAGCCTCGTTCTCATCAAAAGTGCATCAGGCTCATGCACATCTAAAAAGGAGCTTCGGTACATCATCTGGGCTTAAACCCATACGCATCAACAGTGTAGCTTCGGCGCATCATCTGGGCTTAAACCCATGCGCGTCGGCAGTGAAGCTTCGGCGCATCATCTGGGCTTAAACCCATGTGCGTCAGCAGTAAAGCTTCGGCGCATCTTCAGGGCTTAAACCCATGTGCGTCAGCAGTGAAGCTTCGGCGCATCTTTAGGGCTTAAACCCATGCGCGTCAGCAGTGGAGCTTCGGCACATCTTCAGGGCTTAAACCCATGCGCGTCAGCAATGGAGCCTCGGCGCATCATCAGGACTCAAGGTCCATGTACGTCAGCGTATGTATGATACAGGAACGGTATGATGAAACTCACCAACTACCGATGGCCGAACGTCAACAGGCGGACGGAGAACATCAGCCACAGCAGCCTCTACAGGTTCTTTTCCTTTGCCTCGTCCCTTGCCAGCACCGCCGCGAGAAGTCTTGGGAGCCATTTCTTGAAAGGAGAAATTTAGGGGTTTTCGAAGAAGAACTCTAAAAGACAAAAGTAAAGAGAGCAATCAGGCTGGAACTCTCTCTCTTCTCCTCACGCCTATTTATAGGCTCAGTCGCATGTGTGAACTGATGAAGTGTGACCTCAGCCGCCACTGTAGAAGCATAGAAAATACTAAAGAAAGATCCATGCGGTTAGGAAACCCCATACGGCTCAGAAAGCCCATACGGCTCACAGATTCATGCGGTACAAGGGACTATACGGCTCATGCGGCTCAAAACAGAAGACACGTGGCTTGCAAAACAGTTCTCCCCTCGTGCATTAATTACTTTGACGGCTGACAACTCTGAAAAAGTGGCAGCCCTGACACAAAAAAAGTAATTATGACTCTGTCATAATGACAGACCCCTAGAGAAACGAAGGAGATCTCTGACACAATCCCCCGAGATCCAGAAAATGCCACGTGGCCCTGACACATGGACAGTCATATGCGACTCGAGCAAAGACTCTCCATGCGGTTCAGGATGAAGCTGCCTTATACGGCTCAGGCCGAAACAGTCTCATGCGGGTCAAGCAGAGGCCCCCCATGCGGCTCGCAAGGATCATCTCCATGTGGCTTATTACCCATTATGCGGCTCAAATTATCGTATGGTTCGAGGGTTCAGGGGGCCACTCCCCAAGCAGACCCGACACGTGGCCAGTCATATGCGGCTCCATCCTTATGCGGCTCAATCTTTATGCGGCTCAAATCCTCCTCAACGATTCCCAGGACACGTGTCATAAAGCCAATCAATTTTCCAGATTTACTGCAATCAAAGATTGGATTAAATCCCAATAATCTGGGATACGTGACAGGAGAATGAATTAAACTTATTCATCCAGATTCGCAGATATCAGCAAATCATCATCACGAGGATTCATTCCAATCAGCATTAATTACTGATGGGATTTGGTGCAATCTATATTAAGTGGCCCAGATTCATCACACTCAAGATTAATGGCCCAGATTGATCAATCAACAGGCCGCCGCTACTCTAAGGGTAATCACGGCAAACCCTAATGATTACATTCCCCTTCTTATAAATAGCGAGGTACCATTCACTTGCAAGAGGACCCTCTTTTCGAGATCAGAGAGCATTAGAAGACTTGGAGAAAAAGAGCAGAGAGAGAGCAAAGAGAGCATTTCTTCAATGCTAAGCAATCTTTCGGAGCCAAGGCTGTATACCGATCGTCCAAGGAGTAAGACAGAGCGGCCGTCGCTTTCCCGAGCCTCTATCGTCACCCCCAGAATCTAAAATAAACAATTGTACTTAGATTGATGTACCTAGGTTTTCATCCATAGGCTTTCTTTGTACAAGCGAGTTTGTAACGTGAAGTAAAAGTCCAGTCCTTCGATAATTGTTCTGCTCTTTTATATTTCATGGCAAACACGATGGTGACTCTGCTGGGGACAAACTTCTCCACGGCTGAGGAGTTGGTGACGCAATCGGATGCAGCCAAACTTGCCTCCATGAAACAGAAGATGATCGTACGCTTCGACCAACAGGCGTTCGAAGAAATGCTCTCCGAAGGGGGCGCTGGCCCGGTCCAGAAGCGCACCCGCACCACGAAGGCTCGCAAAGAGTGGAGGCCAAAATCATTTGCTCCTCTCCAGGCCCTCGATGGAGTACTCTCTACTACCCAAGACGGTGAAGTGATTCTCGCACGGCCCCGCTTCGAGCCATAGAAGACTCTGCTGTTCCCAAGTCCGGCAGAGGAAAGCACTACGATGCTGGACTTGAAGGGGCAAAGAGTGATTCTATGGGCTCCAGAAAGAGACCAAACAAGGGCACTAGCCGCAAAGCGAAGACTCATGCGGCTAAGATGGCCAGCCGCATGAATGATGACCATGCGGCTGAAACTGCTAGCCAAATGCATAGTACTCATGCGGCTGGGATTTCCAGCCGCTGGAGAACACTTATACGGCCAGGGTTTCCAGCCGCATAGAGAAGACCCATGCGGCTACGACTGCCAGCCGCATGAGGATTGATGATTCCAGCCGTATGACGTCTACTCCATGTGGCTCCGTCTTCGACCGCCTCACCTATGGTCCTGATCTCCTGTACTCCCAAGAAGACATGTCCGATTCTCTCCAGTACCACATAGACTCTTTCTACTATGTGCCTTTACGCACTAGAGTGAAGAAGTCTAAGGCAGCACGAGTTTGGCTAGCTCGGTCCGTTGATCCGACCTCTGACCATCCGAGCATCCTGTGTACTGTTATGCGGGCCTCTGATGGGAAGTTGTACAGAACCACTCAAGTCCAGCCCCCGGCGGCAAACGGACAGGAAGGTTCCTAAAAGTCTCCCGAAATCTAGGAAGCAAACATGGTCGATCCGGACCTATCCGACTTACGTGAGGCCATCCTCCACAAACGCAAAGAAAGAGAAGGTGCCCCAGGGTGCAAGGAGTCCTCTCACGGACGTCACTGCACCCAAATCATTATCAACTGCTGTTGCAACAACGCAATGGTGCAAGAAGGCCGGCGGTCCGTCTTTCAAAGGCTGCAACGACCAAGCTCAGAGGACGAGGTGCCTCATGTTGTCCCCTGCAACTCTACTCAGAAAATCCCCACCGAGGAGAGAAGGAAGAAGACAAGCATCTCCAGCCCATAAATATCAACCACTACAGCTAAGAGACTTTCTTCTAAACGGTTGTCCACCACCAGAGTTTTCTAAGGCAACCGTTCAAAGACGAAATCTGCTGCAATGGGAGATTCATCATCCATATCACTGGGGGTCATGGGAACTGGGGGTAGCACTCCTCCGGATATCCACGACAATCCGATATTCCAAGGAGACGAGCCCGGGAAGACAACTCTCCAATCAGATACAGCAGGTGCTGATGTCCCCGAGGACATCCACGACTCTCAAGATGAAGCAAGCTCTGAAGCTGGGGGTACTATTCCCTCCGAGTTCGAACCCGAAGAGAACATTCCCACATACCCCGATGACTTCTCGGTACATGGGTATGACTCGGAGGACACATCCTCTACCGTTCCTTCCATCATTCCTCATGTAAGGACAGTATTCATGACGGACAGTAACCAAGATGGTTCCAACGATCGCCCACAAATCGATACTCTGGAGGCCATATTGCTTGCTTTGGTCAAGTCTGTAGACGAGATCAAAGCGGCTCTTCCAACTCTGCAAGGAGGAACGCCTGGCCAAACAAGCACGGGTCCTGCGGTCAATACGGACTCGAATTCAGCGGCACCAAACCCGGACAACAATCCTACTGAGGAAACGGCCCCCACCGCCATGGATGAAGCTCGCGAAGCGAGAAGAGACGTCCAGGAGCTCCGAGCCATGTTTCACGTTCGAGAAAATTCCCAAGACCTCAGAATACGGCAACCGTACCCTGCTGCCTGGAGGGATGTTCCATTCCCGCCAAGATATAAGTCATTCAATATCAATCCTTATGATGGCAAGACCTCAGCAAGTCGGTACATCACATACTTCGAGGTCACCACCGACCATCTACCCTACGATGATGCCATCCTCACACGATTATTCATCGGGGCATTGGAAGGAGTCGCCTTCGACTGGTATCGCAACCTGCCAGACGACTGCATCCACTCCTTCGCCGGCTTCAAGCGCATGTTCTTGGAGAGATTCTACGAAGTAGGGTAGGACATCACAATGTCCACCCTCATGGACGTCGTCCAAGGGGAGAAAGAGCTGACAAGGATCTATATTGAGCGGTTTCGCCAAACTGCAATAAAGTTGCCGTCTGGTAATCCAGATTCCTCCCTAATTGAAATTTACCAAAAGAGATTGCTCCCAACAATCAGTCTTTGGATGGGTGAAAGTCAATTCAAGGACTGGAAGACGTTCATCATCAGTGCCACTAGCGCCGACGAACGGTTGAAGAAGGCTCGCCAACTGGGATTGCACATCTCGGACGGAGAGAACAAGGGCAAGCGTCCCAATACCAACAACGACAATAGGGGTAGCCCCTCCAACAATCGGGACAGCAGGGGTAAGCAGGCTATGGTGGCCGATACAGCACAGAAACCTGAGCCAAAGCCGGCAGACAAACAATGGCCGCAAATTACTTACTCCTTCGAAGACAGTCATGTCAAGTCCATCTTGGACATGCTCATACAAGGAGACAGAATTCAGCTTCCTCCACCAAGACGGGAACCTCGGCCGACAGACATAGAGAATCTAAAGTACTGCCATTACTACCGCTACGTCCACAATGCCACATATGACTGCTACCAACTGAAACGGTACATCCAAAATCTCATCGATTCGAACGCTCTGGCCATCGATTTCGAAGAGATAACTGTGGCAGCCAATATAGTGTTAGTACAATTTGGCAGCTTTCCTCCAACCGAAGCTCAAGACGGTGTGGTACCCATCCCTCCGGCAACAATGGAGGTTGCTAATCTTCCACCGCCCTGAGATTAGGCTGCTGGGCTAGTGCCCCTCACCATATCACGAGGGGAGATTATGTGGGTCCATCCAGACCTGGTATCAGAAGTAACTCAGCCCATACCATCTTCCATTCGCAAGAAGAGTGGAAAAGTCAGGTCCTGCCGCACAACCTCGGCAGATATCGAAGAAGCTACAGCCGTCGTTACTCGGTCTGGGGCACAATCCCAACCTGTGGCTGATAACTCGGCTGAAGATCATCAGCCTACTACAACTGTCGCTCCGGGACCGGCTCAGCCTCCGACGACCGACAAGCCTAGGCCAAAGGAGACTCGCTTTGACAAATCCCTCCGAAAAGATGTACCTCAGAGGATGGAGAGGCCCTACAACTTTGACATCTTGGCGCAATTGGCCAATACACCAGCCAAATTATCATTATACGAGCTTCTGAGACTCTCAAAGGATGTTCGTGCGACTTTGAGCGATGCACTCCAAAATGCCGATACATACTTGGCTCAAGTTAACCTCTCGGGAGAAAGCCTGCCTGCAGATCTCCAAGACAGCGCTTGTACGGGAGCGATGCCCAACATTGTCTTCACTCCACAAGACATGCTCATCAAGACCAATCTGCATGATCGTCCGTTATACTATACCGAATACATCGGGGACGTGAAGGTGGACCGGATGCATATTGATCCAGGCTCTTCCATAAGTATCATCCCAAAGGGTCTGCTACATCATCTCCGTATCCCGATGCATCGTCTGACGCCAACAAGCACCGCCATCAGCGGTTTCAATTCGGACAGGAGCTACCCAATTGGAAAGATTCGTCTGAAGTGTCAGATTGGCGATCTCCAATCAGAAGTCACCTGCTACGTCATAGACGCGGATACTTCTTACAACATCCTCTTGGGGCGCCCTTGGATATACGATTACATGATCGTGCCTTCCACGCTGCATCAGTGCTTCAAGTACGTCGACAAACACGACTTCGTGAGGACAGAATTTGCTGATATCGATCCCTTCAAAGGGGTCGAATCCTACTACTTAGACTCCTATCTATATAAAAAGTCGAAGAAGCACCTTGGTTAAAGAGATGTGCAAGCTCGTACCGAGACAGCCACGGGACCAGAAGAACCTCTGACGATCCACCTCCAAGCCCGCAAACCTGGCAAGTCCGCACCACTTACAGCCACTCTGCGTAAGGACGCAATCAGCCTCTCGACGCAAGAAGAGCAGATGATAATCCGGCTGTCAAGGTCTGGCCAAGTGCCAAGACCCACAACGGAGCCACTGACAATCAGGCTGCCGAGAGTTGGTCAGCCACAAACGGAGAAGCTCAATCCCTCCGATAAGCCAATGACGATACGTCTTCCCAAGAAGAGTCATCATCCCGATGAAAGGTCTGGGACTGCTAGCGAACCAAACACTCCCCGTCCAGCATCAAGTACCAAGCTGGGGGTCGCTAGTCTGCCAACAACTCCACACTCTGCTCCACCAGCTAAACCTCTGACGATCAAGCTGCCCAGGTCGTCCTCTCAATCTTCGTTTATACAGGGGGTAGCCGAAGAGGAACCGGACCTAGCCAAGTATGTGGCTGCCCATACTGATGTTCCCTCCGCAGATGATGTAATCCCCCTAGAAAAGATACCTTACTTCATCAATAAAGGGCTATCTTTGAACTACCTCGAGCTCAATAAGCTATGTACAATGTATGCTATAGAACATGGTATAGGCACTCACCTACACACACAGGAGACAAATGTGTACACCGCAATCCAGCTTACTCCAGTGGAAGACGCCTACCGCATAATCGAGGGAGGGGATCACCCAATCATCTTCGGCCGGAAAGACGATCCGCACCGCTTCACCGTAAAAGAAGTCGACCTGGGGTCAGATGTTGGGAGACTGCCTCTGTATCTTTATAGCCCCCAATCTAAATATCTCATGCAAAAACAGGGATATAATCTGGAAACTACGCCAGGCTTGAACTACGATACCGGGCAACGATTACCTTTGAAGCCACCAGTCCTGGCTAGTAAGCCTCGGGACTACTATAGCAAAACTCGATGTGGATTAGGGTATGTAACACCCACGACGACCCCTGAGAGTTCAGATGAAGAATGTGACTGGCAGTCACATTCAACCAGGTCACCAACTTCTGACTCGGATACCAGCATTGGAGACATATTCAGACAAGTCCTGTCAGTCAACATGGCGTTCGTCGACGCTTATGAAGAAGATGAGGACATGCCTGAAATCCTCGAGCTAGAGCCGTGGGCCCAATAGTTGGATGCACAATGGGAAAAGCGGTTCGAACTAAGAGAACCCCTTACGGAAGATGAGATTGTACAAGTGGATCTCGGTAGCAAATCTTCTCTAAAATCAATCTTCGTCAGTAAAAGCCTAACAGACGAAGAGCGAGAATCGCTGCTGGAACTTGTCAAAGAATATATTGACGTGTTCGCGTAGAGCTATGAAGACATGCCAGGGTTAGATCCCGATATTGCTATCCACAAACTCAACATTCGGCCAGATGCAAAGCCGGTCAAGCAACAATAGCGACGCTTCTGCCCAAGCATCATGGACGCGATCGAAGCCGAAGTCAACAAACTAATAACCAGCAGCTTCATTCGTGAGGAGCAACATCCTGACTGGGTCGCCAACATAGTTTCGGTCCTCAAGAAGAACGGGAAGATCCGAATCTGCATCGACTTTCGCAATCTGAAAGAGGCATGTCCCAAAGATGAATTCCTCCTCCCTATCACAGACATCATGATTGACAACACCTACGGCTTCGAACGCATGTCATTCATAGATGGTCTCTCGAGGTACAACCAGATCAAGATGTCTCCCGACGACGAAAAGCACACATCATTCCGAATACCGATCGGCACGTACTGCTACACAGTCATGCCCTTCGGTTTAAAGAATGCTGGTGCCACATATCAAAGAGCCATGAGTATCATCTTCAGAGAACACTTGCGCAAGACGGTGGAGTGCTACGTTGATGACATCGCCGTCAAGAGTCACTGTAAGGAGGACCATCTGCAGGATCTGAGGACAATATTCGACCTGATACGAGCACACAATTTGAAAATAAATCCTACAAAGTCCTTCCTGGGCGTATCCAACGGGAAATTCTTGGGTTTTATCATTACGGCCCAGGGTATCCATGTAGACCCTGAGAAGACAAAGGCAATTAGGAGATGGGTCCCCCGAGAAATCTCCGTGAACTCAGAGGCCTCCAAGGGAGGCTAGCTTACATCAGGAGGTTCATTTCTAACCTTTTCGGGCGATGTCGACCATTCACCCATCTCATGAAGAAAGGCGTCTCATTCGTATGGGACAAAGAATGCCAACGGGCTTTCGACAGCATCAAAGAATATTTGTCGAACCCTCCAGTCTTGGTGGCTTCGGTCGCTGGAAAACCATTCCTGCTCTACGTACGAGCAATAGAATATTCCCTCGGTGCTCTGCTGGCACAAAACAATGATGCAGGCCATGAACAAGTTATATATTACCTCAGTTGAATGATGATTGGGCCAGAGCACTGATACACCACTGTGGAGAAGGAATGCCTCGCCCTGGTGTTCGCCTTTCAGAAGACGCGGCACTATGTTACTGGACAAACCATACATGTGATATCACGAGTCAACCCTCTCAGGGTCCTCATGACAAAACCAGGGGCACTCAGCTCCCGCCTCGCTACATGGGCAATAATGTTGTCCCCTTATCATATGATCTTCATCCCGCAGAAGGCTGTCAAAGGTCAAGTCCTGGAAGACTTTTTGGCAGCCCAGCCGGGCTCGGAGTCGTCCAGAATATATGAAGAAATCCCAGATGAGGTCGCCGACTCGCATGCAACTTCTCACGATCATATATGGCGGATGTTCTTCGATGGTACCTCAAGAACTGGACCTAAGGGCAACATCATTGTCGGAGTCGGGGTGGTGCTGGTTTCTCTTTTCGGATTGGTGATCAATCGCGCTTACTCTCTTACAGAACCCTGTTCTAACAATGTGGCCGAGTACAACGCTTTGGTCATCGGCCTCCAACTTGCAAAAGAGCTGGGGGTAGAATATCTTGAAGCATACGGCGATTCGCAGTTAATTGTCAATCAGATCCGGGGTTCATACGAAGTCCGCCATAAAGACATGATCCCCTATCACCAAATAGCGATCGACATCATCTCGTCGTTCGAAGGGTTCTTCATCGAACATGTTCCCAGACTCTGAAATATCGAAGCCGATGCTCTAGCTGGCCTTACCGCTTCCCTAGCAGTACCAAATCATGCTCATCAATCGGTAGACGTGATAGGCCACGAACTGGTCTGTCCCAAGAACAACGTCCAGTTTATGGCGAGTTATTCCGCTCAGATGATTGACGATGTCCTAGATTGGAGATAGCCATTCATTGACTTCGTCGTCTACGACATCCTGCCCGAGAACCCAAAGGAGGCTACTTCCATCAGAAGGCGTTCTCTCAAATTTTTCTATGATACAGAAACGAAAATGCTGTATCGGCGATCCTACGATGGGTTATTGCTTCGGTGTCTGTCAAATGCAGAAGCCAAAGAAGCCGTACGTGAAGCTCACGACGGTGTCTGCAGGGCCCATCAGCCTGGCCCCAAGTTACAGGACCATCTTCGCCGAATGGGCTACTACTGGCCCACGATGGTAGCAGATGCGATAGACTATGCAAGAAAATACAAAGCCTGCCAAGTCCATGCGGACTTCATCCACCAGCCATCCGAGTTTCTACATCCGACGGTAGTATCATGGCCATTTGAAGCATGGGGAATGGATATCATCGGTCCAATCGCTCCACCTTTCTCCCGAGGACATCGCTTCATACTCGCTATCACGGATTACTTCTCCAAATGGACGGAAGTTGTCCCACTTGCAGAAGTGAAGACTTCAAACATGATCAGCTTCCTCAAGCATCACGTCATCTATCGTTTTAGACTGCCTCGAAGGATCATCCACGATAATGGTCCACAGTTTGCAAGCCATGTCTTCTATCGATTCTGCGACAAGCATCGCATCCAGAATATTGCTTCGACACCATACAATCCGGCAGCAAACGGGTTGGCAGAGGCATTCAACAAAACAATCATCAAATTACTCAAAAAGTTTGTGTCCTCCAACAAACGCGACTGGAACGAAAAGCTTGGTGAATGCTTATGGGCATACCGTACCACGGTTCGAACAGCTACAGGGAATATGCCATTCTCCCTAGTATACGGGAGTGAGGCAGTTCTCCCATTGGAAACTCAAATACCCTTACTCTGCGTCGCTCTTACTTACCAATTAACGACGGATGATAACTACCGTCGCCGACTACAGGAATTGGAGGCCTTAGATGAAAAGTGCCTCTTAGCTCAGCAATGAATCGAGCTATACCAAGCACGCATCTCTGGAGCCTTCAATAAGAAGGTCAAAATCAGAATATTCCAGGTAGGCGATCTCGTTCTGGCAGTCCGGAGGCCGATGGTCATGACTCACAAGACCGCCGGCAAGTTCCAGCCAAAGTGGGAAGGCCCATTCATCATCGAGGCTGTATTCTCCAACGGTGCTTACCGCCTCGCAAAATAAAATGGAGACTTGCTCATGTTGCCCATCAACGGCAAGTTCCTGAAGAAATATTATGTCTGAACGACATTCCAGATCATCGAGTCATGTATCCGCTGGTACCGCTGAACTCGCATCTTCACGTTTTTTAAATTATTGAGTCATGTACCCGCTGGTACCTCTGAACTCACCCTCACAACATCCTAGATTATTGAGTCATGTACCCGCTGGTGCCGCAGAACTCACCCTCTCAACATCCCAGATTATCGAGTCATGTACCCGCTGGTGCCGCTGAACTCACATCCACAACATCCCAGATTTTTGAGTCATGTACCCGCTGGTACCTCTGAACTCACCTCCACAACATTCCAGATCATCGACTCATGTACCCGCTGGTGCCGCTGAACTCGCATCTTCACGTTTTCCAAATTATTGAGTCATGTACCCGCTGGTACCTCTGAACTCACCCTCACAACATTCCAAATTATTGAGTCATGTACCCGCTAGTACCTCTGAACTCACCCTCACAAACATCCCAGATTATCGAGTCATGTACCCGCTGGTACCTCTGAACTCACCCTCACAACATTCCAAATTATTGAGTCATGTACCCGCTGGTGCCGCTGAACTCACATTCACAATATCCCAGATTATCGAGTCATGTACCCGCTGGTACCGTTGAACTCACACATCTATAATATTCTAAATTATCGAGTCATGTACCCGCTAGTGCCTCTGAACTCACATCCCGGTCACTCTATCAAATAGTAAGTCATGTATGATCGTACCTCTGAACTTTCTTCCTGGAAGAGATCCTCCCTCATGATCCACTACCCGCACTCCCCAGTGCACAAAAAGGGTAACAGATCTACAAATTTCCAAAACGGCCATGTCTTCATTACCTCTGAGTCGTTCCACTTCCGCCAAAAACAAATCACCCCTTACATAGAACTTCCATGTCCTCCTTACCTTTGAGTCGTTCTATGTACCCCCCCTTCCCGTCATAGAAACCCTCATGCTCACCACAGTACCTCTGAGTAAGTATGTTGGTTTCCTTCTAACTCGTTGTCCATATCCGAAACCAGGGTACGTTAGGGGCAATGGGTCCACGAAAAATGTCCCAATAAGATTACTATTAAAAAGCAAAGAGTGAAGCAAATATATTCCATTCATTCAGAAATTGGTTACATCCACACTACAAACAAATCAAAAAGGTTCTTCATGCAGACAAAAAGAGAAGTGAAATAAAACAAAGACTACAGACAAAAGATAGACATCCACGAGAAGCCCCTAAATCATAGTTGCAGAAGCGCATATACAATTCCTTCAACCACCTCACATATGAAGGATGCAAATGGGGGAGATCCTCGTCCAGAATAGGAGAGTCAGGATTTCCAGCGCTACCACCCTCAGCATTTTTGATATTTGGAGGGCTGTCATCCCCCTCAGACGCCGGCTCTTCTTTCATCGCTTCCTCCTCAACAGAAGAAGACCCCCGATTGATGACAGGAGGCTGCGGCTCCTCTGATACTGCAATCTCAGCATTCGGTGGAGATACTTCGAGAACCAAAGAAGATAAAAAACAGTCAAAAAACATTCAGAAATATTCATGCGGCTTGTTTAAAACAATTCTCATGCGGCTCGGACATGGGATATACCCCCATGCGGCTCAGTCATGAGACGTATATGCGGACCATACAGCTTGAGAAGTTCACGTCAAAGTCTTATGCATGAAGCATACAGCAAAGCAGGCTCTGTTAGGGTTTTAAAGTACACAATCGACTACATAATCCTTACCTTCGATGGCAACGTGAACGTCAAGACGAACGGGGGGCACGATATTCGAGGACGAAGCCGATTTCTTACTCCTCGCCACAGCCTTCTTCACAGCCTTAGAAGCCCTGGGTGCCATTGTTGTCTGATGATCAGAGGAGGAAAAACACGACAAGAATCTGAGTTAAGAAGAGTCTAAGAGAGAAGACCGTCCAAATGCCCTTTCATTTGAACCAGCCAATTAAAGGCTAAGCTCTTGGGATCCTGTCCCAAAAAGATTTGCACGCATGGCATAATGACGTGGCAAAAAGTCTATACGGTTCAAATGGCCATGCGGCGAAAAACAACTATGCGGCTCGAAAGTCCCCTGCAGCTAAGCCCTCCATGCGGCTGAAACATCCACGCGGCCAGGACTTCATATGCGGCCAGAAGAATATAGCCATGCTTCTTATTCAAAGTATTTCAATTTTGCAAATTGAAAACTTTGAAGGGGGTCTTGTAGAAGCATGGAAAATACTAAAGAAAGATCTATGCGGCAAGAAAATCCCATGTGGCTCAGAAAGCCCATGCGGCTCACAGATTCATGCGGCACAAGGGACTATGCGGCTCATGCGGCTCAGAACAGAAGACACGTGGCTTGCAAAATAGTTCTCCCCTCCTGTATTAATTACTTTGACGGCTGACAACTCTGAAAAAGTGGCAGCCCTGACACAAAAAAAGTAATTATGTCTCTGTCATAATGACAGACCCCTAGGGAAACGAAGGAGATCTCTGACACAATCCCCCGAGATCCAAAAAATGCCATGTGTCCGTGACACGTGGATAGTCATATGCGGCTCGAGCGAAGACTCTCCATGCGGTTCAGGATGAAGCTGCCTTATGCGGCTCAGGCCGAAACAGTCTCATGCGGCTCAAGCAGAGGCCCCCCATGTGGCTCGCAAGGATCATCTCCATGCGGCTTATTACCCATTATGCGGCTCAAATTATCGTATGGTTCAAGGGTTCGGGGGGCCACTCCCCAAGCAGACCCGACACGTGGCCAGTCTTATGCGGCTCCATCCTTATGCGGCTCAATCTTTATGCGGCTCAGATCCTCCTCAGCGATTCTCAGGATACGTGTCATAAAGCCAATCAATTTCCCAGATTTACTGTAATCAAAGATTGGGTTAAATCCTAATAATCTGGGACACGTGGCAGGAGAATGAATTAAACTTATTCATCCAGATTCGCAGACATCAGAAAATCATCATCACGAGGATTCATTCCAATCAGCATTAATTACTGATGGGATTTGGTGCAATCTACATTAAGTAGCCCAGATTCATCACACTCAAGATTAATGGCCCAGATTGATCAATCAACAGGCCGCCGCCACTCTAAGGGGTAATCACTGTAAATCCTAATGATTGCATTCTCATTCTTATAAATAGCGAGGTGCCATTCCCTTGCAAGAGGACCCTCTTTTCGAGATCAGAGAGCATTAGAATACTTGGAGAAAAAGAGCAGAAAGAGAGCAAATAGAGCATTTCTTCAGCGCCAAGCAATCTTCCGGAGCCAAGGCTGCATACCGATCGTCCAAGGAGTAAGGCAGAGCGGACGTCGCTTTCCCGAGCCTCTATCGTCACCCCCCAGAATCTAAAATAAACAATTGTACTTAGATTGCTGTACCTAGGTTTTTGTCCCTAGTCTTTCTTTGTACAAGCGAGTTTGTAACGTGAAGTAAAAGTCCAGTCCTCCGATAATTGTTCTGCTCTTTTATATTTTATGGCAAACAGCCGCTTCGGGTTCTGTAAAGAGATAATTGCAGATAAAACCAAAAAGATCATCATTAATCTTCTTGGTTATCGAGGCGTTATCATTTGCATTAACAAAGAGGAGCATGCGCCCCGTCACTGATGCGCGGAGTATCTATGCGCCCGAACAGACATGCGCCCCGTCACTGATGTACGAAGTATCCATGCGCCCGAACAGACATGCGCCCTAACCACCATGCTTCTTATTCAAAGTATTCCAAAACTTGACAAAAAAGTTTTGAAAACTTTGAAGGGGGTCTTGTAGAAGCATAGAATTTCACGATCAGAAATCCTATGCGCCAAACACTACATACGCCAGAAAGTTCAGACAAAGTACTTTAACACATCAAAACAAGAATATAGACATTAAAAGAAGATTTTTATTTCATATAAAAGTCTATTACATGTCTTAAAAAGGGCTGTACAAAGGAGAAACTTCTACAAAAAAAAGACCCTAAGTCTACAGCCAGGCGCAGCAGTCATCATGCGCCTTCGAACAAGCACATCTCACCATGCGCTCTCAGTCAGGCGCATCCCACCATGCGCTCCTAGCCGGGCGCATCCCTTCAGCAGCTCAGTTATGTGCATCATCAGTTATGTGCATCCCTTCAGCAGCTCAGTTATGTGCCACCCTTCCAGCCAGGCTCACCGCCGTCTAAATGCTTCGACTAATGAAGCATTTATTGAGCAGAACGAGGGTGGCAATCAACCCTCTAGCTGAAGGAAGAGCTCCCCAAACCGAGGAAGAGAAGATCACGGCAAGTCAACATGTGGCCAGGGGAGGCTTCGAAAGAGCCTCCAAAGACGAAAGAAGATCGCAATCGAAACCATGGCTAAAGGAGCAGCTTTTAACACAACCAGAATGGACAACACCCAATCTGACAGAAGAAAGAGCCCCCAAAGCCGCAGTACCGCAAATCCGATCTGCGGTTCTTTCCACATAACAGAGACGAGGCTCGAGCATCCCGATCTTTGGATGCAACAGGCACCTTCCGCCTGTCTCGGAAGCCCTCGACTTCGACTTTTGGATGTAACAGTCACCTTCAAGTGTATCAATGAAGATATTGCGTCGCATCTATACCCTCGGGAGCATCTCGTCAACAGAATGTGCTCGAGTAAATAAGTTCATTTCGGAAGGACGTAAGAGAACGAGAAGCAAACTCTCTCCATGCCACTATTTATAGGCCGGGCAAATCAAACCCATGCGCCAAGTGGCTGGCTCTCCGAATCCCGTGCAATAAATTTGCATTAAATGGATGAACCTGACGCTTCGAATTCAGTCAAGTCAAAAAATAGCTATTTAAAGCACTCGAAGAACGTAACAGTCATACCAAAAGACGTGTCAAGCGGAGCGGATGTGCCGGTCAGACCGTGCATCACACAGACGTGCCCCTCAGCACCAAGCGCTTCACAAGCATGCGCCTCCATGCGGCCCCATGCGCCTAGTGGAACGTCGATCGATGCGCCCACTCGACAACCCATCACCTATCAAAGAACAATAAATGCTGAGGTCTGACAGAGTTGGTAGCACGTCCCTCGAAGACTGCAGTTGACAGCTTTTTTAGAAAACGAAGCGTCGTCGACGTCAGCATCATCATTACTTCCCTCCGACGGTTACAAGCCACGTAGCCGCCCAAACCATCTCACATGCGCCTCCGCAGCCATGCGCCCAAAGCTCTGCATGCACCTCAAAAGCCATGCGCCTTAGACTTTTCTCTGATCCCTAAAGACAGAAGTAAAGTCACTACTGAAGCTCTGCATGCGCCTCAAAAGCCATACGCCTTAGACTTTTCTCTGATCCCTAAAGACAGAAGTAAATGAAGAACAGATGGCAACTCTAGAGGGGGGTGAATAGAGTTTATAGCGATAATAGCCAATTAAAAAATTAAACTCTTTCATAAGCCAAAATTAATCAGAGTAAATACGGAAATAAATAAGGAGCAAGAAAGCATACGCAAACACAGCCGATTTTAACCTCGTTTCCCTCGTGGAGGACTAGTCCAGGCCTGAAAACTCTAGCTCAGGATTAAATCCACTATTTGTGAAATAGTAGTTACACCCCGTGCCTTTTCTTCAGAAGAGCACGTCAACTTCTTACAAAGGATCGCAGTGGTGATACTTGGAATTTTCCAAGCGACTTCTTGAACTCTTTTACAAACTCCTAACTGAGAGATGCTGAGCACTTGAGGCTTAGGGAGCTTGTGGCTAGTAGATGAAGAAGGGTATGGCTTATATTGAGCTTTAGAGAGAAGAGAAGAGAAGATTGGACGAATGAAAATGAGAGAATTCATGGCCTATTTATAGGATACCAGTAGGCAGAATTTGGCCAGAATTCTGGTAGAAATTTTCAAATATTTGGCCGTTGGACAACTAGCAACCAGCCAACCCTAAAAATTAGGGTGCTGATATTTAGGGGACAGAGTTCGGCCCAAACTCTGTGTGGAGGCAGAGTTCGGCCCGAACTCTGTCTCCAGAGCACAGAATAGGTCTTTTGGTCCAATGGGCTTATGTGGAGCTTTTGGATTTTGGGTAGGGTATAGGTTAAGTCTCAAGAGCTCAGCACAACTCAGCTTACATAAGTCTAGACTCAATAAAGTTGTAAAATACAGACTCAAAGATGACTTGTAATGCAAAGCTGGGCTATCGTCTAACTTGAGCTAGATGAAGTCTTCATGTGTCGTATTGAATTATCACAAGTATTATTTAGTCAATTCTATCAATATTTGGTTGATTGTGACTTTGTGTCAACAATCTCCCCCATATTGATAATTGACAAAATAATAATTGTATATTCAATATTCATACCTGGACACATTTAAGGACAAAAAGACATAGCTCCCCCATAATCAGTGCCGAGCTTAAAATATAGCTCTCCCGTAATCATTGCTTTGAATCCTGTTGGCCTGATAAGAACATTCTCCCAAAAGCACAGATACAAAGACAAAATAATATGGAATAAACAAATATCTCCCCCTTTTGGAATTTAGCAATTTAACCATAATCAAATAAGAACTGGCAATCACACCAAAAGATAATAGAAGAAACTGCATATAAACTGATAGAACTAGTAAATGTCTCAAGAGTCGCAACTCATAATAAGTCTAATACAACCAAAATACATAAAAGAAACTAAGCAACTAAAATCAAAATGCATAATCCATAAGCTATGATCCTCAGTAGCAGCGGCAAGTAGAAGCCATATCCATCATCGAGCTCGTGAAGGCCCAGCGTCGTCTGATGGATCAGTAAAGGAATGACGTGGGTCCACGAAGGCCGCATCCGGATCCAAGTAGCGAATAACCCACGGGTCATCGATACGATATCCCTCACGACCAGGGTCTCGCTCCATAGGAATGGGCATGGAAGGTCATCGATATATATATACACACACACATATATAAGTATATATATATATATATATATATATATATATATATATATATATATATATATATACTTATATGTGTGTGTGTATATATATATATACATATATATATATATACATATATATATATATACATATATATATATATATATATATATATATATATATATATATATATATATATATATATATATATATATATATATATATATATACTTATATGTGTGTGTGTATATATATATATATATATATATATATATATATATATATATATATATATATATATATTTTATATATATATATATATATATATATACACACACACATATAAGTATATATATTTTTTATATATATATACTTATATGTACACACACACACACATATAAGTATATATATATATATATATATATATATATATATATATATATATATATATATATATATATATATATATATATACACACACACATATAAGTATATATATATATATATGTGTGTGTGTGTGTATATATATATATATATATATATACACACACACACATATAAGTATATATATATATATATACTTATATGTGTGTGTGTGTATATATATATATATATATATATATATATATATATATATATATATATATATATATATATATATATATATATATATATATATATAAATATATATATATATAAATATATATATATATATATATATATATATATATATATATATGTGTGTGTGTGCGTGTGTGTGTGTGTGTGTATATATATATATATATATATATATATATATATATATATATATATATATATATACACTTATATGGTAATCTCCATAAAATCTAAATAAAATCTCAATATTATCTATTTCTGGTGCAGGGCCTATTCATGTAAATATATATATATATATATATATATATATATATATATATATATATATATATATATATATATATATAACATTTATTTGACAAAAATAATTTAACCCATAATAATAATATTATATAATAGTAGCCTCAATGAAATAATAATAATAATAACAAAATTCAATCAACCAATAATGGTGTATATACCATCAAGCACAGTCTAATAATCTTAAAATGTACAAAGACCTATTTTATACAAATATCCTTGAATATCAACTAATAATGATATTTATAATATTTAATTAAGGATACTTAGAAAATATTCATTAGATCATTAAAATGGAATACGACACCATCATATCAAAATACATCAACACGAATGTCATTGGACGTCCCGCTTGACTACATGGGCTTGGGTTTGGTACGGGTCCAGTCCGGGCTGGTTTGGTACAACTGGGTCTCCTAAATGCCGAATAATATTAATAATGAATAATTAAACTATTTATAATGGTCATGTCACAACTTAGCCTGGTTTTTCTACTTAGGATATCACTATGGCTCGGCCTTCCCTATCATGGCTAATACACTAGTCAAGGCACGTCACTGCACTATCCGTGCCACAATTTCTAGTCGCCTTATACTCCAAATTTAATCATGATTAAAATCATCTACCGTAATAATTAACTAATTAATTATTTATAAAAATCTAAAAATCACCATTTAAATAAAATAAATAATAATAAAAAATTTCAAATTTTTGGGAAGGGGAGCTACAAATCTACCCACCTTAAAAATAATTTTGTCCTCAAAATTCTATTCCATCACTATTCCTTAAAATTCAATAAGAAAGTCTGCCTGAACCTTAATCTCTTTAAATTTTAATTCCTCAAAATAGTTTATATCCTCCTCCTAGCCATTTTGTAACTGTATAACCTCTAGAACTTCTACCCACCTTTGGTTACACTACTCCCTCGAACTAAAATCTTAAAATCTTCTAACTAGTTGCTAACAATCCTAGCAACAGATATCTAGGGCATATGGCATCTATAATCCTTTCTTATCTATCAAGCAACCCAAGATTTAACAAGCAACAATTTACACAAGTAGCTAAAAAATATTGATAAATTCTAGTAAGCATGACCATTCGTCGTTCTGAAATAGGAAGGACAGGAAGAATAATCGAGAGCAATTATGAAGTTTCAAGTGCGATAGAGTATCCAACGATACAGCTAAAAAGAGTATTTACGAACCATTGACTTATTTGCTAGATTGGGCTACTCTAGTCTAGTCACTTGCTCAATCGAAGAACCCTTCGCTTATTAGAGGGGTTTGCAATCCTTGCAATACAGAAGTTCCGCTCTCGAAATTCTAAACAAGGTTCTATAATAGAACAGAATTTGAGAAATCAAGATTGTGATCTTTTCCGTGGTTATTTAAACACACGGGCAAGGGATACAAATGCAATACAAAATCATATCGCGACTTCCAGGTAGATGGAATAAGGGTTACGAATGACTTCACCTTCTAAGAGGTGGAGACTACATAATAGGTATAGGGACCTATTTCAAATAGTTCGATTTTATAGTCCAAATATGGTGGTATATATGGGTGGATTTTACTGGATCTTAATGGGTTCCCTGATTTGACATCACTCGTTGGTTGGATGAACCTTGGATTTTAATCTATATTGACTGGACAAGATCCTAAAATTATTTTTACTAGGTTAGGGTAATCCTAGAATAGGTTTCAACCCAAGTGGTTGAGCTAGTTGCCAGTCAGGTTGGTTAGCTAGGTCCCTAAAGCCCAAAAATTCTCCTTCAATGACTTTTGTGTTTAAGTAGCACATAAGGCCTCACTTGGGTGGCACACTAGTGGCATGTGCGTAGTGGGATTCGAGTAGATCACCACCATATATTGAGTCGAATGAATTGAGTCAAGGTTGAGGCTCTAATGGAAGTCGAAAAATATACCGGTATTTGGCATATGAAAATAGGTTACCTCTATTTGCAGCTTGCTTTAAAGAGGGGAGTTCCCATCCTGGTATATAAGGAGGTTGAGAATATTAAAAAAAAGAGCAATAGTCAAGAAAGAGCAATAGTCCACATTAAAAGGGTCTCATCTTTGATTCATTATTTAGACCAACACATCTAGCCCCTTTACCCCCAAAAAAAAACATCAACCTAATCATTAATAGATTCAGAACACATAGATGCAAAAGTAAACATATTCACTCGGTCATCCCAGCTGTTAAGCGATATAACACCCCAGCTGTTAAAAGCTTTCTAACAACTGAATAGAACAGTCTAGCATCCCAAACCGCATCCATGGATAAAACCCCAACCAATAAACTTAATAGCATAACTTCTACAAATCTGATTTTAGACTCCAAATAAGACATCTTGCACAAGAAAAAAGATGGATAACTATTGATTGTTTAATTATTATTGAACAATTCTCAAAGAAGGTTGGTTAGCTTTCTTTACGAGAAGTAGATAACTAACCTTCTGGGTTTATTTATAAGTCAGGTTCTACACAAATATCCTTGTCCAGATAAATAACTAACATGCTTTCCAGCTTTGACATCTTCAACAAAGTACAACTACAACACAAGGTAACACCAATGAGTTTGACGAAATTTTTTTTGTCAAAAATATCAGGCAGCTGAGTGAAGACTAAGAATATCAAACCCAATATAAACAAGAAAATTTTACTTCCAAAGTTGTGACATAAATTGTTCCAACTATATAAGTTGAGCTTTATTAACCTTTTTCACAATTGTTCCCATAAAGTATGAACCCGATTATCCCACTCCAATAGTAATTTTAGAAAAAGAAAGAAAGAAAAAGAGATGTAAAATAAACAAAACCAAAATAAGGATTGAACTTCAAGTACCATTCTCAGGGTAACAATAATTGACTAAAATACTACAGAATCAAATGGTATATCATCTTGACCAAAAATGGGGTTTCTTCAGTTTTGCTCCAAAAATGACGCAAGTCTGTGCAACATAAAATATGGAAAACATGTGAACATGCCACCTCAGTCTCCTGGTGCCTTTGATGGAAGAATAATAACAAAGGAGGATGTTTGCTTACTTGGCCAATAAGAGTAATATCTAGCTGAACAAATGGTTTAAGCACTTCCACTTCAGCATATGCTTCATCCAAGGTTTCAGTCTGAACTAGTAGTTTACAGATGTAAAATGCCCAAAAAATGTCCTTTACTGCAATTAAATGAAAGAGCATAGAAGAAAACGTTTCAAGTAGGCATATAAACATAATAATTGCATTATAATTATTGACCACTTATATAATAATTTACTAGCCTTCTTAGTTGAAATACATATTTGATTCAAGTATTCCTTTATTTTTTCATAATATAGAACTTAGATAATCACCTTCCTATATACCAATATTCCAATCAATTCTAGTAAAACTTCTAAAATTGGTGGTACCTATACTCATAGACAGACATATAAGTATATCATGTTTTTAAACCTTAGCAAGTTATCAAAAAATAACTATAAGCTAATATTCTAATCAATAGAGAGAGACATAAGCATATCATGTTTTTAAACCTTGGCAAGTTATCAAAAAATAACTATAAGCTAATATTCTAATCAATACCATCTAGGTTCCTCTTATCCTCTCCTCAGTTGACTATCATATTCACTTATCACTTATCATTAATAACTACAAGCTAAGCATAAAACTAGATCTGTATCATTTGATCAATATTATTCTCAGAGGTTCTCGTTTCATATGACACTTTATACTAGTACTGCTACCACCATGCTACACAAGCCACACATGACTAACAAAATAAAAAATCCTTCCACTCAGCCATAGATTGAACTACTTCTATTTCAATTTCACAGACAAAAAGTAACCAATTAGCAGTGACATAGACCCTTTCAGTTCAGATCAAATTTGCATAACTATGTATCCAATTTGTACCATAATTATTAAGGTTGAAGAAGCAATTTGTATCTTGGTACTGCGATGATAAAGTTCCTAAGGTTCTTTCATTCAAAGGATCACTTGAAATGAGCTTACTAGAAATCATTTTACATCCTTTCACATAATTTTGTTTCTATTGAAATGAACTAAAATTATTGATTACTCCAGAATGTGACCGACTCGATGACTCGGACACGGTAAAAATACAGTAAGTCTTAGTGCAAGCATGTTAGGAAGTATTAAAAGCATATAATTTGGTTTGTAGGTATACAAATCTGTTCATAATATGGAGAAAGAAATAGTAGATGGCAAGATAAAAAAAGATCCAAATATGAAAAACTAAACAAAAGACAGAGGAAAGATAGAAAATAAACGAAAAAGAAGAATAGAGAGAGAGAAAAAAATATAAATCTACAAAGAACCAAAAATAGAAAAGATGTAAATCAACTTGCCTTGCTACGATCTCGTTGGGATGGCAGCGATCTTGTTGAGAGAGGAAGGCTGGAGGTATACATAAAAAAACTGAACCAAATAATAAAGAAAGAAAGGTTGGGGAGAGGAATCAACCTGGCAATCATGTCGGGATGGAAGATGATCTCATCGGGGTCCTCTTAGTTGGCCGACGATCTCTTCGGGATGGCCTGTGATCTCATCGGGAGAGGAACTTTGCATATACCAGGGGAGATGGGGGAAGACATGGTTTGGACTTGTGTAGAACGCTTTCATATCAATCATGTGAGATGCACACGTTTGCATCCTAAATTTGGAATGTCTTTAGAATGGTATATCTATAATTTTAATTTTTCTAAAAATTTTAAAAAAAATATTAGGAACACTTTTATGATCCGTAACACTTTTGTTCTGTTCCAACAGCTAGGTACAAATAATAAGCGTTCCAAATTAAAATTTGTCTAGTGTTTCTAATTTATCATTTTGGTGTAATGTATCAAGGTATGATTGGTAGTTTATTATATTTAACTGCTAGTCATCCAGATATTATATTTAGTGTTTGCATTTGTGCACGATATCAAGCTAATCCTAAGGAATCACACTTATGCGCTGTTAAACGTATCTTTCGATACCTTAAGGGAACTTCTACAGTCGACTTGTGGTATCCTAAAACCATATCATTTGACCTAATCGGTTATTCAGATGCGAATTTTGTTGGATGCAAAGTAGACCATAAAAGTACCAGCGGTACGTGTTATTTCCTAGAAAAAATTTTATTCCCCTGGTTTAGCAAAAAAACAAAACTCTGTTGCTTTATCAACAACTGAGGCTGAGTATATCGCTGCAGGACGTTGTTGTGCACAGATTTTATGGATGATACAAACCCTAAAAGATTACAATCTGCACTACACGAAAATTCACATTTATTGTGATAACACTAGCATAATTAATTTAACTAAGAACCCTGTTTGTCTTTCATGCACATAGAGATACATCATTACTTTTTACGTGATCACCAATAAAACGGGGATATTTTCTTACAATTTATCGACACAGATCATCAATTAGCAAATATTTTCACAAAACCGATGGCTGAAGACCGTTTCAATTATCTGTGTCGCGAGTTAGGCATACTTGAATTTTCAGATTCATAATGCTTTATGTTTAATAAAAAAATGCTTAAAACTTGAGATTTCGTGATTTATTAATTGAAATTATTTTAGGTACAAGCCGAAAGAGCCATTTTGTCAAAAAGATGTAAAAGTCTAAGCGACACGGTGCCAAGTGACTTCGGACTACCGCTAGCTGGTATCCGGTCCCTACAGCTAACCTAAAGTAATGGATATTAATGATTTGAAGAATTAAAAGCTATTGGGTATATTTATTATTCATTACACATATAATGAATTGAAAAAGCAAGTGGCCGAACTTGGACAGAACTCGGTCCGAGTTCTGACCGAGTTCGGGCCGAACTCGGTTGGCGTCGATTCAAATTTCCAGAACAGCAGCAGCCGATCCTAGCTTCTATAAATCTTCATCTTCTCTATGTTTCCTCTTCACCTGAACAGAAAAAATCCACAAACCCTAGTTTGGTACTCCCCATCCATAGCTCTAATCTTCTTCCTTCTTAGATCTAGAAGGCTCAAGAAGGTGTTCTCTACTCATCGTCCTATTCCTTTTGAGGTATATCTCTTCCTCTCTCACTTTTCAATTCCATGGGCCCCAAACTCTTCAAGAAAAGGAAGGAAGAGTCTGGGGCTTCGTCTTCCACTTCGGAATATGAACCTATCAATGTGTTCAGTCCCGCTCGTCCTATCAACGACGAGAAATTTGACACGAATTTATTTCCATCTTTGAAAATATCCATGTCTTGGTTTAACTATTTTTGCTACTAGGAACTTTGTCCCAGCGATCAGTAAATTTCACTATCTTCTCGGAGTATGCTTCCACATTTGAACACTTAGGACTCCGGAATTTCTTTGAAACATCTAGTAAAATTTATGATAATGTCGTTCGTATGTTTTATTGTAATATACAAGTAAAACACGATGGTAGCATTTAATCTTACGTCGCTGGAAAAAAAATTGAGTTTAACTCGACTGACCTTAGTGAATACTTCCATATGCCAGACAACGGCAAAGCACTTGTCGAGATAAACAAAGTTCAATTTCCCGACGACGTGACACTTGAATCTCTTAAGGCTGATATGTGTCAACTGAGCCCTATTCCTAGAGGCGGTAGGTTGTTTGCAAGGCACCTGAATCAAAAATTTTATGAACACCGTCAATTTGTTTACTTTGCTTTGCTTCCCCAAAAGGGATCTACTGATGAGATCACCTTTTTTGAGATGTCTGCAATGTATCATCTTTATTTTGGAGTCACATTTTCTATCCCCAAGACCTTTATGGCTTGGATGATCAGTTGTTGGAGGGTGGGCCGCAACCTCCTTTACCCCATGTATCTTGCGGTAATCTTTCAAAAGTTTAGAGTTGACCTTGATATATGTCCTTTCTCTGGGTCACCTTCTGAACTGACTAGGTCTAGGCGATATCCTCTACCTCCACTTTCACCTGGTGCTGCTCCACCTCCACCTGATCTAGTTGCTCCTGCTCTTTCTCATGCTGCTCCAAGATTTGCTCCTCAGTTTTATTAGTAATTTGATAACTTTGTCACTCTTCAGGGACGACGTCATCAATCCTATGTTGATGCTAAGTTTCTCCATACTTCTCAGGCTCAGGTCTTGAGAAATGGCATTGCTGACATTCAGTGGTCACTAGCGCATCATCCTACTGCACCATTCTAGATCCTCCGTCAACCTGGATTCGACGGACTGAGGCTTGAAGACCCAGACACTTTTGGATTCTTCGATTCGACGAAAGCCTACGTCGATCCTCATCCTCTTGCTGATCCAGCCGATCATGATGCTGAGATATGATTTGGGCTTTAGTTTGGTATTTTGTGGATGTTATCTGCTGATGATGATCATGTAGTAGTGACATTTTTAGTTGGACTTTATGTAGTAGTTTGAACTCTTTCAGTTCTGACTATATGCACTTTATATTTCAGTAGTAGTTGAGTTTTATGCTATATTATTGGTCATCTTTTATATTTTTACTGCTATTGTTAGTGTTTCTCCTGAGCTGTGATTGTTACATTCATATTATTTGTGTATATCACTCTATCTGTTTCTTTGTTATTGTTGGCTTCACATATTACGGGGGAGCCACATGTTTTAGTACTTGACAAAGGGGAGAAAGAGCTATACAAAATTTCTCACAAAATTTCTCGAAAACAAAATTTGAACAAAGTCAGGTATACATTTTCAAAGTTCTATATTAGTTATATTTTGGTATAGACTCATAGTTTGTCAATTATCAAAATGGGAGAGATTGTTGGCCCATTGGCTAATGGTCACACCTGATTTTGATAATCAACGACAACTTTTGTCGATATGCAAAATATACGGACTGCTACAGGTTAAATAAATTGATACCGAAGAACGTCTACGTCTATATTCCACTGCTGCAAGGAACATCACATCATCATTCAGAAACAATCTTAGTCATTTTATATTTTTCTTCTATATTTTCAATTTTATTGAGTTTAGAAAATACAAATATAAGATCGTTCGGGATTATACTAGCTTAGGTTATTCCCAGTCTAAAATTCCAAATAAGCCTACCTATCTACCACAAAAACCTCACATATCCAAATAGCCAAAAACTTATGCAATTTGGCCCATTCAAATTGAGTTCTGACCTAACAGAACTCTGGCAGAACTCTGACCGAGTTTGGTCCGAGTTCTAACCGAGTTCGGTCTGGTTCAATTCAAAATCTTGTTCCCACCAAATCTGTATCCAACGTTCATATGTGATATTCTAGCATCCGAACTATGCCCGAGTTCGGTTCCCAAAAATACTATAAATAGAGAAGGGTTTTCACATTTCTAAACAACTCATTCACTCTTCTCTCTATATCTTCTAAAGTATTTTTCCAGCGCTCTAAAGCTTTCAAATCTCGCATATACTACTCTTAGCCAAAGCCAATACAGTTCTGTTCGATCTAGAGTTTTGGTACTGAAGAGTTGTAAAGAGGTTGCAATTCAGAAAACGTTCAAGTTTTCAGAATCAGTTTGTTGGAGTCGGTCATGCACCCGTCACCAAGGTACGATATTGTAAAGAGACGACAAGCTCTCATTTAGCTTGTGAATAGTGGATTAACAACAAGCAAGAGTACTCACGACTGGACTAGTCCTCTCAAAAGGAAACCAGTATATATTGTGATGTTCACTGAGTTTGATTCTCTATCTCTTTTCTACTGCATTTATTTAATGTCTCTTATATTTGTCATAGTTTATAACTGCTAATTTTTAAAGAGGTAATTATTTCTGTTGCACATACACACACTCTATTTACCCCCTCCCCTCTAGAGGTGCTCAATGGTCCTACAGTTTGTATCATATCTTCAAGTTTCCATGGCAGACTGGTTTTGTTGGGATCAAAATCCTACCATTTTAATTCGACTTATGGAATCTATATTTCCGCCCATACCTTTCCAAGCAACCAAAGCTAAATCCAAGTTAAGCTCCTAAATTTTGACTTTTGTGCACAATGCATTGCATGTCATGGCTCTATCCACTGATATTCCATTGTCCAGCCACGGTCTTATGCCTCTCTCTGGTAACTACAAGTGCCACTCGAGTTCGGCGTTAACTAGAATTATAAGTAAGGTATCTTGAACAAACTTTTGTTATTGCAACAAGTTAATTATCTAAATGTTGCCTGAAAAATGTAATGGTTGTCGTTTTGGTGATCAAACTTTTTTTTTTTGTTAATTTGGTACAAAGTTCTGCATTTTGGTTGAAAAAATGCCTAAACTAGATTGCGTTGGTATGTTTAGCTTGAATAAAAATTATAATAATGGACATGTGATGGCCACATACCTTATTTTTCATAGTTTTTTTGTCATATTTTTTTTGACTAAATTGGTGTTCGAAGAAATTCTACATAAACAAATAGCTATTGTCGAGTACAAAAGTACGGTTACATCTCGGTTAGTCATGACAAAAATTACCCTAAAATAAGGTAAGTGGTCATTATATGTTCATTTTAAAGTCTTTTTCCAAAATACCAATAAGTTTAGTTCATGCACTTAGGCATTTTTTAAACCAAAATATAACGCTTAAGTACCAAATTAACAAAAATGACGACTATGAGATTCTTTATATACCATTTGGACAATTAACTCTTGCAAATCTTTCATCCTGGTTAGTAATCCCAAGCCAGTTCAACCAGCACATACTAGGGGTGAGCAAAACTCGGTTTAAAAACCGAAAACCGATCCGACCCGACCCGTTATTGTGGTTCGGGTCGGTTTTGAAGAGATCGGGTCGGAATTAGGTTTTCATTTTATAACCAAACGATTTACGGGTCGGTTGAGGGGTTTGGATAACTGTGACCGACCCGACCCGAAAATCGACTAAGCATGTAAAATAACGAAAAGACCCTTCCTCATATATATATATACACAAAACCTAACCTAATCTTCTCTCTCCTCACAAAGACACATCACAGTCGCCTCTAATCCCGCTCTCTCTCTCTCTCTCTCTCTCTCTCTCTCTCTCTCTCTCTCTCTCTAAGAAATCCTAACCCTACTTCCTTGTTCCTCCTCCTCAAGTCCTTCTCCTTTCGGCTTTCTTAGTCTCGTCGACACCGGCTCGAGTCGAGACTCGAGAGAGATCTGCAGCTCCGTTTACGTCTCTCGATCTCCAGTCTCTAATGTAGATTTATGTCTCTCGATCTCCAATCTATAACCTAGATCTGCCGAGATCTAACATAGATCTGTTGAAATCGAACCTAAATCTGGTTTCTTCTAACGTAGATATGTCTTTTTTTTTTTGCAATTTTTTTATGTCTTTAGTTTAATTTTTCTAAATTTATTTGTTATTCTTGCATCTTCAACATGGTTTGGACTTTGGAGTGCGGAGTGCTGTTGAAAAAGAAAACTTGTAGTCTCTCATTTAATTTGTATTTGAATTTGAGGCCTTCTTCAATAACATAGATAATTTTGCTTATGTAATTTTTTCGGTGCTACTTTGTTAGTTTGCTGTAAATTTTAGTGATGAAGATTGAAGACTGCGACTGTGGCATTAAGCTGCTCTTGTAATTTTATTTTTCTGGTTCATTTTTAATGCCGCTTGGATTGGTGTTGCATCTGCTATCATTTTGTTTTTTGGTTCTATATTTTGACTGCAGCTTGGATTATGGATTGGTGCGGTAGGCTTGTAGCTGCTGCTGCAGTTTAAAACTGATACAAAATAAGCAAATTTTATTGTTATTTTTGCAATGCATTTGGTTTTAGAAGGTCCGGCCCACTTGGGCACATGGACCCGAACCGACCTATAATCGAACCGACCGAAGTTGTTTCGGTTTGGATCGGCTCTTTTCCAAATGGTCCGGTTATCGGTTTTTTAGATTTCGGTTATCGGTTATGTCGGTTTTGGAGTGATCGGTTCGATTTGAACGTTGCTCCCCCCACCACATACTTCATAACTTGTATTTGAGATAAAACAAATTGTGGGAGGCAGATCCCTAAGTTATAATGCGGATTCTTGTTGCTGTCAAATGACAGAAACTGCTTTTATGGGGAAACCAGCTCTGCACCTGCATACGCAATAATGCAACATCTCAAGGACACCCTGACATTGACCCTGACCACTGACGATAGTTGGTGGCCGGCCTGTCATTTGGTGCTAGTCAAGGGTTGCTCATTGGTCGCTTGACGACCCCCCACCATTCACTTTCCATGCAGGTGGTCCTAAATATGATTTGGACTCTTGTCTGGCAACCTCAGCAATGTCTACACCTTCGATGATCACAAACTCTAATCTACATTTCAATGCCTGAAGAAGAGTGAAGACAATAGGCTTCTCATATTTACCAACATAAAGTACACACAAATTTTTTAATATATACTAGTAAATGCATGTATTTTACACGTGTAATAATATATAATAAAAATATATTCAATTACAGTCAAATATTTTTTCTAACTCATTTGGTTAAGGCCTAAGATATTTTTTTGTTTGATTGAGCTCGATTTTTCATGTTAACAAATTTTTACTTTTTTAACAATTTTTTACATAATTTATTTTTTTAAAATAAAATAGACCGTAATATAATGACGACTTAGACGGCCTCATTATATAGTGGAATATATATATATATATATATATATATATATATATATATATATATATATATATATATATTCAGAAAGAGATCAAAAGTATGCTAAAATGGCAACTAGAGAAGAAAGTTTAAAAAATAATTATAACAAGAGAATGAAAACGTCCTTTCGTTCAACCAAAATAAAATTAAAAAACTAATCAACTATTGAGTCTATCTGAATGGTACATCCTAGCAAAAAAAACCTTTCGGATTGGCATTTTATGTATATTGTACACGTTTCTACCCATGGCTGCTTGCATTACGTTCGTTGTTGCTTGTGTGGCATGATGAAAATGTCATACTTATGGTCGTACTTTGTGCTAAACTTCCATTCAGAGGGACATTTTTTAGCACAATAATTTTTAACCAAAATTATTCTTTTAATTTTTTTTATTTCGTGATCGATTGATTGGGAGAATTAATGCAGTTTTTAAGAAGAGATTTTAAGAGGATAGTTGGGTTGTACGGGTTATAAAATGGGGTGTGGTAAAACAAATTACCATATAAACTTGTAGAAACACAGAAGAGAAGAGAAGAGAAGAGAAACCAGGAGGAGGAGGAGGAGGAGGAGGAGGAGGAGGAGAGGTTGAGGTAATTATTTTTTTAACTTAGGGTGCGTTTGATTGCAAGGTGGAAAATATGTGGAAAACAAAATTAATTCCATGGAATTATTTTCCTAGGAAAAAAATTCTATGGAATTTTAAAAAAATTTCATGGAAAACTTAATTTGGGTGTTTGATTGCCATTATTTTCCACGAAAAATAGTTATTTTCCATGGAAAATGATATTTTCCTATGGGTTGGACAAGTTTCATTTTCCACCATTTTAGATAAAAATATGGAAAATGATAATTTTTTGGAAAATAATTACATGGAAAATATAAGCTATCAAAGGCTACAATTGGTGGAAAATTTGTGATGAAAATATTTTCCATGGAAAAAAAAAACCCAATCAAACACAGCCTAACATGTTCTTTTTGTTAGTTGTTTTTCTTAATTTTTCTAAACAAATGCTAATTCTAATTAGACTTTGAAAGAGTTGCCTTTGTATTAGAAACGTCCTTGTAAACGATATAAAAGTAAACTTTTACAAAAAAAGGTTCTTTTCAGGATGTTTTGATACTCCTTTCTTAATTTTAAATTTTTTTATTTTCTGAATGCTATTTAAGTAAATTTTGATTATGTACAAATTTTCTGTATAGCACAGATTACATCTGCACAGAGTTTAATGATATAAGAGATTGAATATTCAGAAGCATTAAAGTTGTATCAGAAATTGTGTAAAAGGAAAAAACTTTCGTAAAATTACAAACTAGAAACGGTTGCGTCTCAAAGTAGTGCATCAAAAAAAAAAAGCGTCCTAAATATGTAATGTACGTCTAAATCTAAATTTGTCGATAGTCCACTTAGTTAGTTTAACTAAATTTCTCTGACTTAAAATTTTGGCCCATAAATTCATTCCTAAAATTAGGACGCCAAAAATAAATGCCCTATTATAGGACGTATTTTTTGTTAACGTCCATCAATAGGGTCGTTTGAAGAAAAATACATATAAATAAATAAAAACCCCAAAAGTTGGGCTTATATAATTTGGCTAAAAAAGATACACATAAATAAAACAGAGTCAAAATTTTGGGCTTATAATTTAGCTCACAAGAATCTAACGTCCAACATTTGGGCATACAATTTTTTTCGAGATTAAACAGCTATTTAAGCTCTGTCGTAAGAACCTAATCACATTTACAATAAATACTTTTTTCAGACGTCTAAATTTAGGACGTTTTTTTTAAACGTCCAAATTTAGGGTATAACGGTGCCTACTTTACAATTTGTTCAAATTTCTTTCATTTTACACAATAATTTAAAATTTTAATGCTTCTCATACAATTTTTTGATATAAAAAATGCAATTCAAATTGTCACAGGGAAATGCGACAGAAAAGAACTATGTACTGCATATTGGTCTGCACTAGAATGAACCAACATAAGCCTAGCTTCGTCGATGAGCCGCGTCATTTTACTTGGGCATCCGGTAGCCTGCACGTCGGCATCCAATATCACCGGTAGCATTCCAGAAATTTAGGACGTGACATTGTTTCCACTTCCTTTTCTTTTTCTTTATGGATGGAGATGGTGGTGGGTCTAGAGTTAGCCATTCCTATTCTGTTTAGTTACAAAGTATTTTTTACCTGAGGGTTAAATATAACCCTACATTCTCACGTGAGTGTACATACAAAGGGATAGGGTTACATAGGTTACATGGGGATGAGGACATAAAGCCACGGTCAAGAGTGATGTCTGTCACGTACCGACTATAAATCTCAAGATCTTGGTGGTGATAGAGACATAAAACTGTGGTAGAATGGTTATGTTTTATATTAGAGTTTTGCTCCAACAAGCAAATACTTTAATGCTTACAACCGTCCTACAATTGTTATCGGACTTCAATTGAAAGAGAAAGACAAATGGTAGGGTCGGATGGAGTCTATGTAGCAGAAGATGAGAGGGGAGGTAGAACCCGGTGGAATCCATGTGTAAAGGAGGTGGAAAAGAAGGTTGTAAAAAAGTTGTAATAATTTGGTTGTAGACTTAGCATTTTCCTTCTTTTATACATAATCTTTATCTAAATTATTACATTTCCTTAACAAATTATTTTGAGATCTAATTGTAGCTCGTTTTGTGAAGTAAGCACAATAACAAAATTAAGGGAACCTTTGGATGAAGGTTTTGTATTCTAGGAATCAACATTCTATTTTATTTTTTTTATGGAAAATAAATTTAATATTTTTATATCCATGTCTGGTTAGTTTAAAAATAGAAATATTTAGTTCTCACATATATATGGATATTAGAGTTTGTGTCTCGAAATTGATCGATGTTGGAGTTTGGGTCTCGAAATTACTGTTCACGTATGATAATGAATAGTTATTTCGAGACTCAAATTCTAACATCCGTCAATTTCGAGATCCAAACCATAATATCCATATTTATGTGAGACCCTAAAACTAAATAACCCTTGAAATATGTAGTCCGAAAATTTTAATTTTTCCATTTCAGACATGAATAGGAATCTTAATTTTTTTAGTTTTTTATAGATATATTTTCATTAATTTTATTATGTTATTATTAGATAAATTTAATTGGAGTCATTAAAGGTATTAATGTCAAAAAATTTATAATTAATGTATCCAACCAGCAATTCTAGAAAACACAAAAATATTTTCAAAGGAAGCATTGGATTTTACATTCGGTAGGAATCTAAAGCTGCCACGTTTACTCTCAATTTCCACTTCTGTACTTACCAAAGATGTATAAGATATCCAAAAATTATTTTCAAGCCTCTAAAAATTGAATGAAACACTCTCTTACATATTGTTTGGGAGGGAGGAAAATAGGAGGAAGAAAAAAGTTGAGAAAAAATGGAAGAAAATGAAAAGTGATGATGTTTGAGAAGGGAAAGGAAAAGGAAAATGGAGAATAGGAATATGAGAGAAAAATATGTGGACCCCACTCTAAAAAATGAAAAAAATATGAGAGAATTTTTTAAAATTTACCAAAATACCTCTCAAAAAATTAAGCATAAATTATGATTTGAAAAAACTAATGACTAAATAGTAATTATATCTTTATCGCACAAACAAACAAAAAAATTTTTTCTCTACTTTTTTGTCATCCAAACAATAGAAGAAAAAAATAACTTTACGAAAATTCTGATTGACACGCGCACTTACACAGCCTGTGCACGCGCACGACCGAGGAAGCTGGAGCTGCCGCCACCACTACCCTCCTCTGCCGTGGTAGGCTTCCTTTCACCCACCCCTCCTGCTCCGACCATCCCCTGCAGCTCCTCCACCTCCGCCGACACTCTCCTCCTACTGCTCCGGCGTCCTCCGACAGCTTCTCCGTCGCCGTCATCGAAGACCGCCGATGTCTCCCCCCTTCCCCCCATACCGCTCCGACCATCCCCCTCCGACGTCCTCTGTCACGTGTGTGCACAGACTGTGCACGCGTGCATGCCAAACAAGAAATTGTTAACTTTATCTTTATTTTACTCTTTTTCATATATTTTTTCATCACATTTTTGTTTTTCCCCTAAAAAGTTACCAAACGCACCATTGGAGCTGTCGGTACTCATTAGTCACATAATAGCTGTTAATTTATTTTTCTTGATAAAGTTCTTATAATGCTACTTTATTGATGAAGTGTTTATAAAGGAAAAGGCTTAATTGCACTTTGCTACCCTCAACTATTCCGCCTTTTCAACTTGATACCATAAACTTTTTTTCGTAACAAATTGGTACCTCAACTATTATTTTTTTTCAACTTGATACCTAATTTTTCAAAAATTTCGAAAATGCCCTTCCCTCTTCCTTCCCTCCACCCCCTTCCCCACTCCGGCCACCCCCCCTGCTAGCTCTGGCCGCCCCACCCTCCCCCCCTGCTAGCTCCGCCCCCCCCGCCCCCCACCCCCCCCTGCTACCTTCGGCCACCCCCTGCCCCGCCTCCCGCCCCGCCCTCCCTCCCCAGCCCCCCTCCTCTCGTGCTGTCGCGGCCTAGGGGAGAGGCGGGGGCGGGCGGGCGGCCGGAGTGAGCAGGGGAGGGGGGGGGGGGGGTGGGGGGCGGGGGGGGGGGGGGAGGAGGGGGGGGGGCGGAGCTAGCAGGGGGGGGGGGGGGGGGCGGAGTAAGCAGGGGGGGCGGCCGGAGCGTGCAGGGGGGGGAGGGTTAGGGGTAGGGGTAGGGGCATTTTAGTCCAAAATAACATCTGGGTACCAAATTGTTACAAAAAATAGTTTAGGGTACAAAGTTGAAAAAGGTAATAGTTGAGGGTAGCAAAGTGCAATTAAGCCAAAGGAAAATGCTAAGTCTACAACCAAATTATTACAACCTTCTTACAAAATCCTCTCCCACCCCTTACCCATGAGTCCCACCTTACCTCTCCTCTCACCACTCTGTACATGGGCTCCATCCAACCCACTACTTACCCCCTCTTCCAATCGAACTCCGACACATGACAGTTGTAGGAGGGTTGTACTAATTCTGCTCTCTTTTCTAAGTAAGTATTACACTAACGTCAATGAGAGGGGTCTGACAATGTGATTTTCATTCTATCACTATGACCTATACCCCTCTCTTTTCTGAAACTTTAAATAGATTGATAAATTTGATGTACTAATTCCTTTAATTTACTTAATTTAGACTGGCTAACGCATTTACTAACCAGTTTCTTGTCATATAGCCTTGAATGCGGTTCCTTAACATGGAAAATTTTGTATAGGTCCCTGTACGTTTTGAATCCTTTTTCTGTTTCCTATCCGGAAGTCAATTCTAAAGTATCTAAATCCATTAATATTACTCAAAATAAAATACAAAAATACCATATTAGCCTCACTTTTAAGTGAGTGGTTTCTCTCTCTTTCTACTTCTTCCTTTCATTCTTGTTACAACTTTTCCCGATTTTGTATTTAAATTATGGTATTAGTACTATTTGTTGTAGATATAATATACAATCATGTTATCTGAATGACAGCAAAAAGTTACTGAAATACGTGCTAACACGTGCACGGTAGCTAAACGAACAAAGGGATACATTACTACAAAAGATGAGAGAATAGGCGAGAGAAGAAAACTCACACAACCTTCAACTACACCAAAATTCTTACAAACATAATAATTTTTGGCTAGAAAAGATTTTTATTTTTAAAATATTTTTCCGAAAATTATTTTGGAATAAAAATATATTAGTATTATTTTATGATGTCTTATCTGTAGCTTTGGACATACAAAGTATGTTTTGATACAAATTAGGTTTCTGCCTTACAATATTCTTATATTTTCAAGGATAATCTTAAACTATTTTAACTAGCAAATATATATTTCAAATATTGTAAATACTTTTCTAAAATATTATAGGTATTATTCCCTCAAAAAAAATTCGATTATCCTCTTGTCCATGACTAAACCCGTATTTCTTATTCCCTCGTCAAATCTGTACTTCCTCCTATCGACCCTAGCTGATTTGACCGTTCTGGACCTGATAAGACAGTATGTGCCATCATCAGAGGCCGTCTTATGTAGTTATAACACCAAAGTCGATTCTGTACCACCTTGAATCTCGCACCACACCAGGTGTCACTACCAGGCAAGATACCTTGCCATATACTGTCTATTTACTTTAGCTCATATTTCATGCATTTACTTATTAATTAAATTTCTGCAATATAAA
This sequence comes from Iris pallida, assembly GCA_029216955.1. Classification (NCBI taxonomy): domain Eukaryota; kingdom Viridiplantae; phylum Streptophyta; class Magnoliopsida; order Asparagales; family Iridaceae; genus Iris; species Iris pallida. The sequence continues at coordinate 189,966 of JANAVB010042875.1, forward strand.
ATTGTTCTTTTAAATCATGTTTAGATGATATTACTGTTTGATTATGTCTTTATTATTCCTCTATTTATTTCTAGGCACATTAACCATAGATTTAAGAGACCACCCTCGGTTTTGTTGCATTCATTGACCTTAACACGTTTGTGCCACGAAGTCGCGAGTCGCATATAGAACTCAGACATACGTAGCTTGCTGGCCACTGGTACATATATGTCGTACGATAGGATTAATTACTAATAGTATTGCATGATTAGTTCAACTTAGCGGTTAATAGAGATTATGTGTTGTGAAGACAACATATAGGCATAGGGTGGGAGGACATTTTCTTAGCGTATGGGCTACCATGCACAATACCTTTGTGACCGTACGGTCCACCGGAGATGCGGGTTGACGACCCCTTTATTTTATTGCTGGGCACTGACGTTCGTGGAACGGTTATACGTGAGGCCCCTGGTGCCCAGAGAGGAAACTATGCCAATCATATTTTAGCCAGAGAGCCCATGCGTTGGAGGTTTGTTCTTAAACTGAATTCACTTAAATAGTTAGGCTATCTTATCCGGTAGGTATAGATACTTTTGGTTTGTGTACTTATACCTGATCATGGCTTGGAACAGTAAATTATCGCAGAATAGTTTGCCACACCTTGTCCTTGTTTGGTTGTAGGTGTGGTTCACTGTTTCGATAAGAAGGTACTGAACCTTGTTGTGGTCCGGATACTATATTGGATTCATGGCATGGAAAGATACTTCATCATGGATTATGGTGCCATCTCCTGTCCTTGTTTGATTGGAAGGATGGTACGCTAATTCAATGGTGGAGTATTGGACCATGTTATGATCCGATTTGACTTATTATTGAGCAGTTTATATTCAGTTATATGACATATTCTTTTTGTATCTTGTTACATCCCTCTGAGGATCTAGTGATTCCTCCACGTGTTTGTTCTTGACTTTTCATAGGTGTTTTAGCCAAGGCCGTGATCTTCTCTATTCATTCAAAGATGATTGCTCTTGGATCGTCCATGCTACTCTTGCTAAATCATTTATTTGCTTATGTATTACTTCTCATATTAGTTGGTAGTAGATTTGTCTCCGTCCAACATGTTGTACAAATGACAATTTATATTGATTATAGTATCTTTTATTTTATGGATGAGATTAGTTGTCATGGTTATACTGTATTTTACAGCTTACGTATATTTATTATACGGTTGGCATGTCTACCTTCATAGCCCTACCATTTTGGGACTGGGGAGTTACAGTGACTGTAATATCTCCTTATGCCTATGCTCCGTATGTCTGTTTGTGGTTCTTGCGTGAGGAAGAAACTGTCCTCTATTTATAGTTTTCTTTACTAGAATAGCCATGTGCGTATGTGTAAAAAATATACTATCTTCTGCCTCAGAGGTGCATGAATTTGAGTAGGCGCAAGAGCCTTGGGGTTAGTGAAGAGCGAACGTGCTCGAAAATCACGTATAACTCGTCACGTATTGAGACGTGCTGCATGAAATACTGCCATGTCAGCACACGATTGTTTTAATGAAGGTCAGCTATACGTCGAATATTGTTAGACGCGTAGCCATTGGTTGCATACTGCAACATAATAACTTTTTTCAAGTCACTATGAATCATTCAATACTGGAACGCATAGCTTATCTCATTGCTTACTGCAAAATGCTGATCCAGAAGTAGACGCATACAACGGCTTCCTTTACAGCTGGCCAAGTATAATGATGAGGATGATGCAATCACAGACACCTTCTTCGTAGTCTGAATACTGCACACTACTCGAGAATCATCTCTTCACACAAGAGACAATTAGATCATGCATCTGAACGGGCTATGCGTCTATCTGTGTAATGCCTGTGGTTCGTATTACGTATTTCTGGAATACGTGTACGTATTTATTCTTGTATTGCATGATTTTCTTGCTTAATTTCCTCCCTGGGCTTGGTTTATTCTTGGTTTGGGTTGGCTTGGTTCGGTTTGGGATTGCTCTTGGTTCATCATGAACCAAGGGGTGAACCCCCTACCTACCACCACCACTACCATTTATTAACCCTTCTTCTTTCTCTCTCTTCATTTATCATCTTTTCCACCATTACTTCCTTACCTACCAGAGAGAGGAAGAGAGAGGTCTAGGCAAGTGCAACTTGCTTCATGGAGGAACTCCAATTTTATTGCTTTATTCTCTTTCTTACAGCATTCTAACTTACTTTAGAACTTGGCATTTTTACTTTCCATGGCTAGATTCTTCTAGATCTAAGTTTACTTTATTTTCGGATTTTTTGGGTTTTGATCTACTTAATCCTGTTATTTTTGAGTTTTGAGGGTTCTATGTTGTAGAGAATCTCGTTCTACCCCATTTTGACCTATGGAAGTTCGGATTTGGACTCCGGATGATAGAGTTATGCAGCTTGGAAGCCATAGCTTATGGTGTACTTCTCGGAAATTTGGAGAAAAAGTACAGTCCCGAGTCGCATGGTGTACTTGACCGCATGAACATTCATGCGGCAAGTCAGTTCCAACCGCATGCACTATTGCCTTGACTTGACCGTGTGACAAGTTCATGCGGCAAGTATTCCCGGCCGCATGGGACCCAGTCAGTTCAGCCGCATAGGGCTGAGGACCTTATCCTGCCGCATCAGCTTATCTTGGCCGCATGAGTTGGACCCAGCCGCATGTGCACAGTCTTGACGAGCCGCATGAACCGGAATCACTCGCTGGCCGCATGAGTCCTATATCCGCCAGCCGCATGAGACCTGAACCTTATAAACCGCATGAACTCCCCCCCCGTCAGCCACATAAGCAATCACCTTGACCCAGCCGCATGGGGCTCGACTTGGTTGAGCCGCATGGACTCATTTTCGCCAGCCGCAGGAGTACCCTTGCCCTCCTGGCCGCATGTGTCTTGCCCTTCTCTTGGCCGCATGAGTTCGATTTATTCCAGCCGTATGAGAATCCCTCTCCTGCGAGCCACATGGGTCCTTAGTTCCCCCGACCCGCATGAATCTCTCCCCAGTCGCATGAACCCGACTCCTTCCCCAGCCGCATGAGATCCATCCTGGCCGTATGTGCCTTAGCCGCATGGCTCTTCTATAGCCCTGTATATTGATATTTTATTAGATATTTAACGTCCATTTTATATCCTTACGCCTTTTGTCCTGAACTTGAAAATCATGAATTCATTTGATATGTTTGGAATTAATAATTGAGCAGGACGTGACAGTGACCCGTAGGGGTGTACTCCTGACAAGTGAACATGACATGACCTGATAGTGGCCCATCGTGGCGCACTCTTGACCAGTACACTTGACATAAAAACCTGACATGATATATCTGATAAGCTGTTGCGACGGCTACCTGACATGACGTGACCTGTATAATTACCTGGACACCGTGGGCGATTGTGCTTGTACAAATAATCCAGTCCTGTCTTGCATCATGTCTAGGAGGGGACTCCTGAGTACCACGGTCAGGAGTACCCATTGAAATGGACTAAGGCTAATAACTAGATTAATACATTAGTCATGACGAGATTTCCCAGCTACAGGCAATCCCGTTACCTGGGCATGTGTCACCCCCATTTCTCGTATTTCGTATTTTGTGCGTATTTTGATTTTATCATGTATTTTAATTTTCTGTACTTGCAGTATTCCTGGCTTCTCGTATTTTGCTCGGTTTTATTTTGGAGGAGACTTGGCTTGGTTTGACTTGGTTTAGCATGGTTTGGTTCTATTTTGGTTTATTGTTGGACCACCCTAACCTATACTACCCCTCAAGCTCACCCCACCACCACCATTTAATACCATTCCCCTCTCTCTCTCCTCACATTTACTTTCATTTATTTCCCCCACCAAGAAACCCCCTTCTTCCTCCATCCTCCAAACCCTAGTGGAAGAGAGGCAAGTTGCATCTTGCCAAACATGAGAATCCACTTTCATGAGTTCATCACTTAGCTTAGCTCATTGGGAGTAACTTTAGTTCTTTGTATTTTCGGATTTGGGGTTTTGTGGAGCTTGAGTCTTGTACTTTACATTTTCGGATTTTATATGTTTTGATGTGTTTTGGCCGATCTTGGGTGGGATTTGATGTGCTCATGTGGTAGAGAATCAAATTTCACCCAAGATGGACCCTTGGAAGTTTGGATTTGGAGCTCGGATGGCCGAGTTGTGATGTTGCTAAGTTTTCGGCCATGGTGTTCTTCCTTGGGAAGAAGATGACTCTGTGGTAGCCGATGGCGCCTATTTCCCCTGCGTAGGTCCGATGGCGCCTACTTTGGCCGCTTGCCCTTGCAAGTGCGCCTCTTGGCCGCACGCTCCTTAGCGCTGCGCGCCCCTTCCAAACAGAACGCTTCATAGCGCCTGTTCTCCTTGACTTGGCCGATGGCGCCTATTCTGTGAACTAGGCGCGGTTGGCCAATGGCGCCTACTTCTCCTTTGATTAGGCGCAGTTGGCCGGCCATCCTCAACTAGGCGCCATCTGTCCCATCAGACTAGGCGCCATCTGTCCCATCAGACTAGGCGCCATCTGTCCCATCAGACTAGGCGCCATCTGTCCCATCAGACTAGGCGCCATCTGTCCCATCAGACTGGGCGCCAAACTGTCCCATCAGTGGTAGGCGCAGTTCATTCCCCATGACCTAGGCGCACTTGGGCCGGCCTTATTCTAGGCGCACTTCAGTGAGCATGGTAGGCGCACTTTAGGGTGCTGCCTACTAGGCGCCCTCTAGTGCCCTCAACCTAGGCACACTCTAGAGTGTTGTCAACCCCCCCCCTTTTTTGGCACACTCTAGTGTGTTGCCACCCTAGCCTGCCCTGGTGTACCTGCATCCCTTGTGCCCCCAGAATCTGCTTATTTCTGGGTTTTATTTTAATAAATTGGAGCTTCAAGGATTTTGTTGCCCACGTCACGACTTGGCTCGACTTGGCACTTTTGACACAACTTGGAGTTTTGCCATTTTCTTGATCTTGACATGATTTGAGTTGACTTTTCATAAATTGTGACTAGAACTATATAACTGGAACCTGTTAACTTGACAACTTGCTAGTGGCCCGCGGCGGCGCACTTCCTTGTAACATGACATGATAATATGATAACTTGACAACTTGAGCTGCTGAGGCAGGCTTACTTGACTTGCTACGTGACTTGACACCGTGGGTGTGCATCTTGTGCTTGATTAATCTACTGGTCCAGTCTTGCATCATGTCTAGGACGTGAACCTCTGGGTACCACGGCCAGAGGTTCACAGGAATTCGGACTAGGTAAATGATTAGTTCACAAAACTAGAACATGGAGATTTCCCGGCTACAGGCAATCCCGTTACCTGGGCGGCCTTGGGAATTGATGCTTGCCGACGAGTAGGGCACAATTCCAGCACGCTGTTAGGTGTTGCACCCCTTGATGGTACTTGAGGGTACACTTGTCTCTCGGACAATGTACCCACCTGTACCCAGCTCCTTGCTTGCGTTCTGGGTAGCCTGGATAGTCTGCAGGGCCTGTGGCTGATAGGAACATCTCATTGCATCTTGCTAGTAACTAGGTTGTGACAACCCTAGTTAGTTAATTTATCAAGCCGTAGGACTTGCTTGGTCGTTGTGAAATGGTTGGCGTCTGGTCTTGTCTAGCCTTGTCTTGCTTGCCTAGTCTTGCCTAGGCCTGATCTAGTCCCTGTACCTGGCTCTCATCCCGAGCATGCTTGTCTTTATTTTATTTTATTTATTTTTTTTTTTTGATAAATGGTCTAGCGCATGCGTTATTCAGGCGAAGGATCACAACCCCGGTCCTTGTTTGGTTTAAGGGTTGTAACCTGGGAGACCGGAATATTCTCATGTTATGACCAGTTATCGCTCTATTGCATGTATTTCTTTCTTGTACCTTTATTTTCATTCCGACTTGATATGCCGGTTTTAGTTCTTGTGCATGGCCTCCTTTGTGGCACTTGCTCTTTCTGGGGTCTGACCCAGCTGGTTTTGTATGGCCAGATTTCGGAGCAGCTACCGAGGATCTACCACAGTTCCAGCCCGATGGTGTCAACTAGAAGAAACCGGGGCCAAGAGTGGGTTTCTATTTTTGTACCGCTCACTCATATGTAAATTAAATATTCTTTTGAGGCGTTTGCCGGCGAGCACCTGTTAGCTCGTATGTACATTTTCTTGATGCTGTAAACATGATGAACAGATCCTAGGGTTGATCATGTATGATGTACTCTTTGCTAGTCCTGACATTTTGTAAGACTAGCTGCTTGATCATCCAATATGTAATATTTGGGACGCCTTGTATTTATATATTTGATGCTCAGACATCTTGTAATCTTAACACTTGCTTGAGATTGAGACAATAGGCTTGCTAATGACCATAGGAGACTGATGGCTTGTAGTTAACCCTCATATTTCTAGACAGCCGTGACCGTATACCGAGGTGTTTTCCATTTCGATATACGTAGCTGGCTGTGTATGCCCCCGCTCTCCAGTATTCTGGTTCTGGGGCGTTACACGGTTTAAGTGGTGGCCCATGCAGGTCTTGAAAATTCAAGAAATGTGAGGGTTACCGGTAGATGTCTCGATCAGTAATCTCCCTTGATCTCTGCTCGTACTCTCTATTCCCTGGGAATCTTGATTCGGTCACTTGCATGCATCCTTGCTCTTTCACTGTCCTTCCTTATCGTTTCCCCCTGTCGTCTTCTTCAGCGGCACTGTTCCCGGACGTGCCGATCAGCCAGGAGAAGCCCAGCATGAACCCCAGCAACAAGAGGAGCAGTCTCAGGACTCTGGAGCGGCCTCTAGAGTTGTACCTTCTGGAGGTCAGGAACCTCGCGTTCATGAAGCTCAGCCCGTTCCGCCTGTGAGACAAGAGGAGGGAGCCTTGGTAGGGCTTATCAGAGATTTGCTTGCAGCCCAGGATCGTCGAGGCGACGCCCTGCACCAGGAAGTTCATGAAGCACTGAATAGAGGAGGTCACCAAGGGAACCAGGCGGCCAACAGTTTCAAGCGCTTGAACCCTCCGTTCTTCGATGGCAGCAAAGACGCAATCGCCGCGGATGCATGGCTTCAGGATACCGAGGTAGTTCTGGAAGCGGCGAGGACTCCAGAGAATGAGAAGGTAGCGGTGGTCCGCCTACAGTTGTTGGATCTTGCCCGCAATTGGTGGGCAGCTCAGGCCATGGGATTGGCAGCGCCAGTCCCTTGGGCAGTATTTAGGGAGAGGTTCCAGACGAAGTACTTCGATGCCGTGGCACGGTACGATTTGCAGACTAGATTCACCAACCTGAAGCAAGGAGGCAGGACGGTCGATGGCTATGCGACCGAGTTTTCGAGGCTGAGTAGGTTTGCCCCCACCTTGGTGGCAACCGAGTATGATCGGGCCCAGCGTTTCCAGCAAGGGCTCCACTTGGAGATTTTGTTAGCAGTTGAGCAGTTCGAGCACCAGACGTTCGACGCCGTGTTGAGGGCAGCCAGGAGGCATGAATACACCTCCCAGAGGATTATGGATAGGACCGGAAGTAGGAAGCGGTCCCACAGCCAGTCGCACCAGTCGTCAGCACCAGCCCCGGCAGCTAGGGGTATTACGATTGGAGCTCCGAGGCGGACGGCCTCAGTAACGTCGGACCGGCATTCGACCCCGACATTTCCTCAGCAGCAGCAGAAGCAGAAATCTTCTTCCACAGTAGGATGTTCATACTGTGGGAAGCCGGGCCATGTGGTGGCAGAGTGTCGGAGGGCACAGGGATTGTACCTAGCTTGTGGGGCGGCGGACCATAGGATAGGGTCGTGCCCAAATCGAGGGAGTTCATCCTCGTCCAACCTTACTAGTCCTTCAGTTAGGGGACCAGTACCAGTACAGCAGCAGCACCCGAGGCCGATGTTGCCTCAGAATCAAGCTTTTCAGCAGCAGAGTCCCCAGCAGTATGCTCAGGCCCAGGCTCAGATTCAGGCCAGGCAGAGAGGTAATCAGCAGAGAGGATAGGCACCCAGAGGTCAAGTGATGGCAATGACCGCAGCAGAAGAGGTAGCGCCAGGTGAGGTTGTGGCAGGTACAATTCTCGTCAACTCTACCCCAGCATCAGCATTATTTGATTCTGGTGCATCTCATTCATTTATGTCTGCACGATTCGCGACACGGATAGGATTGGAGCCCGAGTCATTATCAGTGAGGCTTAATGTGCTTACTGGTAATGGTCTTGTGGGAGTAGATCGAGTGTTTTCCTCGTGTCGGATCGTGGTTAGCGGTAGGGAGTTCCCCGCTAGATTGGTAGAGTTTCCCCTGGCAGATTATGATGTAGTCCTAGGTATGGACTGGTTGAGAGATCATTATGCCAGGATAGACTGCCACATTGGCAGAGTTATCTTTAGTATCCCCGGAGAGCCAGAGTTTTCATTTTCCAGAGGCGCAGTAGAGCCTTCTTCCCCGGTATTGCGGATGGCAGTAGCAGCAGTACAGTTGCCCAGGATTGTGGACGAGTTTCCAGATGTCTTCCCAGAGGAGCTTCCAGGTATGCCGCCAGAGAGGGAGATCGAGTTCACCATAGACTTGATTCCCGGAACCGCACCAGTGTCAGAGCGAGTCTACAGGATGGCGCCTTCAGAACTAGAGATTTTGTATAAGATGATTGAAGACTTGAGAACCAAGGGATTCATCCGTGCTAGTGGATCGCCTTGGGGAGCCCCTATGCTTCTTGTGAAGAAGAAAGATGGTACGTCCAGGCTATGTGTTGATTACCGTACCTTGAACTCAGTGACGATCAAGAACAGATACCCTCTCCCGAGGATTGATGACTTGTTCGACCAGCTTAAAGGGGCTTCAGTATTCTCGAAGATAGACTTGAGGTCAGGCTACCATCAGATCAGGGTCAGAGAGCAAGACATCCCGAAGACGGCGTTCAGATCAAGGTACGGGCATTGGGAGTTCCTAGTTATGCCCTTTGGAGCAACCAATGCGCCGGCAGTGTTCATGGATCTCATGAACCGTATCTTCATGCCTTACTTGGACCAGTTTGTGATCGTATTCATTGATGACATCCTGGTCTACAGCAAGAGTGAAGTAGAGCACGATCAGCATCTCAGAGTTGTCCTTCAGACACTTAGAGAACATCAGTTGTACGCCAAGTTCAGCAAATGCGAGTTCTGGCTCGATCGCATTACGTACTTGGGTCATATCATTACCCGCGGAGGAGTGGAAGTGGATCCCCAGAAGATTGTGGCCATTGAGTCGTGGCCAGTTCCTAGATCAGTAGCAGAGGTTCGCAGCTTTCTTGGATTGGCCGGCTATTACCGGCGATTTGTTTCAGATTTTGCTAGAATTTCAGCGCCGATGACCCAGTTGACCAGGAAGGATGTGCCATTTGTTTGGACAGCAGAGTGTCAGGAATCCTTTGAGAAATTGAAGCGAGGTTTGATGACGGCTCCCATTCTCACTCTTCCGGATGGGACCGGTGGATTCACAGTGTATTGTGATGCTTCAGGGAAGGGATTAGGATGTGTTCTGATGCAGCATGGGAAGGTAATTGCTTATGCTTCGCGGCAACTTCGCGATCATGAGAAGAATTACCCAACCCATGATTTGGAGCTAGCAGCAGTTATTTTTGCATTGAAGCTTTGGAGGCACTACTTGTATGGTGATAGAGTTGAGATTTTCACGGACCATAAGAGCCTGAAGTATGTATTTACCCAGAAGGACTTGAATATGCGGCAGAGAAGATGGCTAGAATTATTGGTGGATTATGATGTCAACTTGCGGTATCATCCAGGGAAGGCTAATGTTGTAGCAGACGCCTTGAGCAGACGAGCAGGAGTCTATCTCCTGACAGCGCAACCAGAATTATTGTCAGATCTTCAGAAGATGGGTATTGAAGTAATTCTTCCTTCCAGCGTGGCTTTGATGGCTAGTATTCAAGTTCAGTCCAGCATAGTTGAGAGGATCAAGGCAGCGCAGTCGGCAGACCAGAAGCTTCAGCGGCTCAGAGCAGAATATGAGGCAGGACGCAGACCAGAGTTGAACATTCATGAGGATGGTACACTTAGATATGGCTCGCGTCTTTGTGTGCCCAGTGGAGATATCAGACAGGAAGTCATGGCAGAAGCTCACAGTTCGCAGTATTCCATTCACCCAGGTGGCACGAAGATGTACAGAGATATCCGTCAGCACTTTTGGTGGAATGGCATGAAGCGAGAGATAGCCCGATTTGTCTCGCGGTGTTTGGTTTGCCAACAGGTTAAAGCTGAACATCAGAGGCCAGCCGGACTACTTCAACCTTTGCCTATCCCAGAATGGAAATGGGAGCATATTACCATGGATTTCGTCACAGGATTGCCGAGATCTCCAGCAGGCAAGGATGCTATTTGGGTTATCGTGGACAGGCTCACCAAGGTTGCGCACTTTCTCCCTTTCAGAGTTGGGCAGTCAACGGCGCAACTGGCAGACAGGTACCTCAGGCAGATTGTCAGGCTTCATGGAGTGCCAGTCAGCATAGTGTCAGACAGAGATTCGAGATTCACTTCTCACTTTTGGCGTAGTCTTCATCAGAGTTTGGGGACTCGTCTCAAGTTCACTTCAGCATATCATCCGCAGACAGATGGTCAGTCGGAGCGCACGATTCAGACTTTGGAAGATATGCTAAGAGCTTGTATGCTAGACTTCGGTGGTTCGTGGGAGGATCACCTGCACTTGGTGGAGTTCTCGTACAACAACAGCTACCAGGCCAGTATCCGGATGGCACCCTTCGAGGCCTTGTATGGCAGGAAGTGTAGGTCCCCGCTAGCATGGGACGATGTCGGAGAAAGGCAGATGCTCGGTCCGGAGATGATTTCTCAGACTGTCGAGGTAGTCAGGAGAGTCAGAGATCACATCCGAGTTGCTCAAGATCGCCAGCGCCGTTGGGCAGACTTGCATCGGCGTCCCGTAGAGTTTTCTGTAAACGACCATGTGTTCCTTAGGATCTCGCCCAACCGTGGCATCATTCGCTTTGGCACACGGGGAAAGCTTAGTCCTAGGTATATAGGGCCGTTTAGTATCCTGGAGCGAGTAGGGGATGTGTCCTATCGTCTCGCTCTTCCACCGTCGCTAAGCGAGGTGCATGATGTCTTCCATGTATCTCAATTACGACAGTACATCCCGGACACGAACCATATCCTGGATCATTCGAATTTGGTCGTTGGTACCGACCTTTCGTATGAGGAAAAGCCCGTGTCTATATTGGACCGAAGAGAGAAGATCCTCAAGAACAAGACTATTAATCTAGTCCGTGTTGCTTGGGGTCATCACTCTCTGGGAGAGTCAACGTGGGAGCGTGAGGACGACATCCGATCGCGTTATCCCTATTTGTTTGACTCGTAAGGTATAATGTCTTCCTTGTGCCTTACACCCGTTCCATCCTTGATTGAATGCATGATTGTATGGCTGCCTGCTTAGCGTAACTTGCCTGTGATTAGTCTAGCCTGTCGTGGCAATCTCTAGCTCCTTGATTAAATTCCGAGGACGAAATTCTTTTAAGGTGGGTAGAGTTGTCACCCCCATTTCTCGTATTTCGTATTTTGTGCGTATTTTGATTTTATCATGTATTTTAATTTTCTGTACTTGCAGTATTCCTGGCTTCTCGTATTTTGCTCGGTTTTATTTTGGAGGAGACTTGGCTTGGTTTGACTTGGTTTAGCATGGTTTGGTTCTATTTTGGTTTATTGTTGGACCACCCTAACCTATACTACCCCTCAAGCTCACCCCACCACCACCATTTAATACCATTCCCCTCTCTCTCTCCTCACATTTACTTTCATTTATTTCCTCCACCAAGAAACCCCCTTCTTCCTCCATCCTCCAAACCCTAGTGGAAGAGAGGCAAGTTGCATCTTGCCAAACATGAGAATCCACTTTCATGAGTTCATCACTTAGCTTAGCTCATTGGGAGTAACTTTAGTTCTTTGTATTTTCGGATTTGGGGTTTTGTGGAGCTTGAGTCTTGTACTTTACATTTTCGGATTTTATATGTTTTGATGTGTTTTGGCCGATCTTGGGTGGGATTTGATGTGCTCATGTGGTAGAGAATCAAATTTCACCCAAGATGGACCCTTGGAAGTTTGGATTTGGAGCTCGGATGGCCGAGTTGTGATGTTGCTAAGTTTTCGGCCATGGTGTTCTTCCTTGGGAAGAAGATGACTCTGTGGTAGCCGATGGCGCCTATTTCCCCTACGTAGGTCCGATGGCGCCTACTTTGGCCGCTTGCCCTTGCAAGTGCGCCTCTTGGCCGCACGCTCCTTAGCGCTGCGCGCCCCTTCCAAACAGAACGCTTCATAGCGCCTGTTCTCCTTGACTTGGCCGATGGCGCCTATTCTGTGAACTAGGCGCGGTTGGCCAATGGCGCCTACTTCTCCTTTGATTAGGCGCAGTTGGCCGGCCATCCTCAACTAGGCGCCATCTGTCCCATCAGACTAGGCGCCATCTGTCCCATCAGACTAGGCGCCATCTGTCCCATCAGACTAGGCGCCATCTGTCCCATCAGACTGGGCGCCAAACTGTCCCATCAGTGGTAGGCGCAGTTCATTCCCCATGACCTAGGCGCACTTGGGCCGGCCTTATTCTAGGCGCACTTCAGTGAGCATGGTAGGCGCACTTTAGGGTGCTGCCTACTAGGCGCCCTCTAGTGCCCTCAACCTAGGCACACTCTAGAGTGTTGTCAACCCCCCCTTTTTTGGCACACTCTAGTGTGTTGCCACCCTGGCCTGCCCTGGTGTACCTGCATCCCTTGTGCCCCCAGAATCTGCTTATTTCTGGGTTTTATTTTAATAAATTGGAGCTTCAAGGATTTTGTTGCCCACGTCACGACTTGGCTCGACTTGGCACTTTTGACACAACTTGGAGTTTTGCCATTTTCTTGATCTTGACATGATTTGAGTTGACTTTTCATAAATTGTGACTAGAACTATATAACTGGAACCTGTTAACTTGACAACTTGCTAGTGGCGCGCGGCGGCGCACTTCCTTGTAACATGACATGATAATATGATAACTTGACAACTTGAGCTGCTGAGGCAGGCTTACTTGACTTGCTACGTGACTTGACACCGTGGGTGTGCATCTTGTGCTTGATTAATCTACTGGTCCAGTCTTGCATCATGTCTAGGACGTGAACCTCTGGGTACCACGGCCAGAGGTTCACAGGAATTCGGACTAGGTAAATGATTAGTTCACAAAACTAGAACATGGAGATTTCCCGGCTACAGGCAATCCCGTTACCTGGGCGGCCTTGGGAATTGATGCTTGCCGACGAGTAGGGCACAATTCCAGCACGCTGTTAGGTGTTGCACCCCTTGATGGTACTTGAGGGTACACTTGTCTTTCGGACAATGTACCCACCTGTACCCAGCTCCTTGCTTGCGTTCTGGGTAGCCTGGATAGTCTGCAGGGCCTGTGGCTGATAGGAACATCTCATTGCATCTTGCTAGTAACTAGGTTGTGACAACCCTAGTTAGTTAATTTATCAAGCCGTAGGACTTGCTTGGTCGTTGTGAAATGGTTGGCGTCTGGTCTTGTCTAGCCTTGTCTTGCTTGCCTAGTCTTGCCTAGGCCTGATCTAGTCCCTGTACCTGGCTCTCATCCCGAGCATGCTTGTCTTTATTTTATTTATTTTTATTTTTTTTTTTTTTTTTTTGATAAATGGTCTAGCGCATGCGTTATTCAGGCGAAGGGTCACAACCCCGGTCCTTGTTTGGTTTAAGGGTTGTAACCTGGGAGACCGGAATATTCTCATGTTATGACCAGTTATCGCTCTATTGCATGTATTTCTTTCTTGTACCTTTATTTTCATTCCGACTTGATATGCCGGTTTTAGTTCTTGTGCATGGCCTCCTTTGTGGCACTTGCTCTTTCTGGGGTCTGACCCAGCTGGTTTTGTATGGCCAGATTTCGGAGCAGCTACCGAGGATCTACCACAGTTCCAGCCCGATGGTGTCAACTAGAAGAAATCGGGGCCAAGAGTGGGTTTCTATTTTTGTACCGCTCACTCATATGTAAATTAAATATTCTTTTGAGGCGTTTGCCGGCGAGCACCTGTTAGCTCGTATGTACATTTTCTTGATGCTGTAAACATGATGAACAGATCCTAGGGTTGATCATGTATGATGTACTCTTTGCTAGTCCTGACATTTTGTAAGACTAGCTGCTTGATCATCCAATATGTAATATTTGGGACGCCTTGTATTTATATATTTGATGCTCAGACATCTTGTAATCTTAACACTTGCTTGAGATTGAGACAATAGGCTTGCTAATGACCATAGGAGACTGATGGCTTGTAGTTAACCCTCATATTTCTAGACAGCCGTGACCGTATACCGAGGTGTTTTCCATTTCGATATACGTAGCTGGCTGTGTATGCCCCCGCTCTCCAGTATTCTGGTTCTGGGGCGTTACAGCATGCCTTGGGATCTGTAGCCTGCCGTCGAGTAGGGCACATTTCCAGCACACTGTCATGTGTTGCACCCTTCAAGCTACCTAAGGGTACATTCATTTCCTGGACGATGTACCCACCTGAATTCAACTCTAAATCCTTCAACCCGGGTAACCTGGACGGTCTGCAGGGCTTGTGGCTGTGGAATAATCTCACTGCATCTTGTTAGTAATTAGGCTTGTGAAAACCCTAGTTAGTTAAAGTATCAAGCCGTAGTTCTTGCTTGGCCGTGAAATGATTGGATGGAGTCTAACCTGTCTAGTCTTGCCCTGATCTTGTCCCAGATTACTGCCTGACCAGATTGCTTGTATTATTTTACCGATAAATGGTGAGAATTCCAAGTTCTGTTCAGACGAAGGGTTACAACCCCGGTCCTTGTTTGGTTTATGGGTTGTAACCTGGTTATCTGAATAGTTCTATGGTTATCTCGTCGTATATCATCCTGATGTATTTTCTTATTTCCTGTTCTTACTTATTTATACTATTGTGCTAATTGCTGGTTTTAGTTCCTAAGTGAAGCTTCCTTTGTGGCACTTGCTCTTTCTGGGGTCTGATCCAGCTGGTTTTGTGTGGCCAGATTTCGGAGCAGCTCCAGAGGATCTATCGACCTTCCAGCCAGATGGTGGCCACTAGACGGAACCCTGGCAACGAGTGGGTTATTTTTGGCTCTCCCACACTATTGTAAAAAAAAAAATTCTTTTGAGGCGTTTAGCCAACGAGCACCTGTTTAGCTCGATTGCATTTACTTACTGTCTGCCTACGGGCTGTAACATGATTGACAGATCCTAGGATTGATCATGTATGACTAAACTCTTGCTAGTCCTAACATTTTGTAACGACTAGCTTCATGATCAGCTGAATATGTAATGTTTGGGACGCCTTACTATTGTATATTTAATGATCATACTTCTTGTAACTTTTACTTATTTGCTTGAGATTGCGACAATAGGCTTGTTCATGACCTTAAGAGACTGCTGGCTTGTAGTTAAACCCTCATGTATCTAGACAGCCGTGACCATATAGCGAGATGGATTCCATTTCATACGTAGCTGGCTATGTCTGCCCCCGCTCTCCAGTATTCTGGTTTTGGAGCATGACATGGTTTAAGTGGTGGCCCATGCAGGTCTCGTAAATCAAGATATGTGAGGGTTTACCGAATAGATGTCTCAATCAGTATTCGTCCTTGATCTCTGCTCGTATCTTCTGAATCCCTGGATTCTTGTCCTGATCATATGCTTGTATCGTTGATCTGTCCTGGTCCTTCCTTATTGTTCCCTATGTCATCTTATTCAGCGGCATTGTTCGTGGTCCTACCGACCAGCAAGGCGGAGCACCTCCCGCGGACCAGCAGCAACCTGGAGATCAAGTCCAGCATTCCGGAGTAGCCTCCAGAGTCGTGCCTTCTGGTGGAGAGCCACCAGTCCAGCCAGTTCAACCTGTAGAACCTGATGATGGCACTTTGGTAGGACTCGTCAGGACCTTGATAGCTTCCCAAGACCGGCGTGGAGATGCCTTGCACCAGGCAGTGACGGATGCTTTGACCCGGGGTGGTCATCAGGGTAACAGCGCGGCCAACAGCTTCAAGCGCTTGAACCCTCCATTCTTCGACGGTAGTGAAGATGCTATCGCAGCAGATGCATGGCTTCAGGATACAGAGGTGATTCTAGAAGCAGGCAGGACCCCAGAGAACGAGAAGGTGGCCGTTGTGCGCCTGCAGTTGTTAGATCTTGCCCGCAGCTGGTGGGCAGCGCAGGCCGTTGGATTAGCAGCATCCATTGCTTGGGCAGTATTCAGAGAGAGATTCTAGACCAAGTATTTCGATACCGTGGCTCGGTATAATCTGCAGACGAGGTTTACCAATCTGAAGGAAGAAGGCAGGACGGTCGATGGATATGCAGCCGAGTTTTCGAGACTCAGTCGGTTTGCTTCCACCTTGGTGGCAACCGAGTATGATAGAGCCCAGCGGTTCCAGCAGGGACTTCACCTGGAGATTTTATTGGCAGTAGAGAAGTTTGAGCATCAGACTTTTGATGCAGTCTTGAGAGCAGCTAGGAGGTATGAGTATACCTCCCAGAGGATTGTGGATAGGGCCGGAGGTCGGAAGAGATCTCACGGCCAGATGAATCAGTCTTCAGCACCAGCCCCGACAGCCAGGGCTTTGACTATTGGAGCTCCGAGGCGAGCGGCCTCAGTAACGTCGGTTCAGCATTCCACTCCGACGTACCCTTAGCAGCAGAAGCAGAAGCAATCTTCCGCAGTAGGTTATTCTCATTGTGGGAAGCCAGGCCATGTAGTGGCAGAATGTCACAGGGCACAGAGATTGTGTCTGGCTTGTGGAGCACCAGACCATAGGGTTGGATCCTGCCCGAATAGGGGTGGTTCATCATCGTCCAACCTTTTTAGCTCTTCGGTGAGAGGACCAGCTCCGGTCCAGCAGCAGCAGTATCCTTTACCGAGGCCCTTGCCGCATTAGACCCAAGTATTCCAGCAGCAGAACCCCCAGCAGTATGCTCAAGCCCAAGTCCAGAGTCAGAATAGGCAGCGAGGATTTCAGCAGAGGGGACCAGCACCGCGAGGGCATGGTCAGGCTATGGCGATGATCGCAGAGGAAGGATTGGCACCAGGAGAGGTAGTGGCAGGTACTATTCTCGTCAACGCCTTTCCAGCTTCAGTTTTATTTGATTCTGGTGCATCGCATTCTTTTATGTCTGCACAATTCGCGACACGGGTAGGATTGGAGCCCGAGTCATTATCAGTAAGGCTTAATATACTTACTGGTAACGGCCTTGTGGGAGTAGATAGAGTGTTTTTCTCGTGTCGGATCGTAGTTAGCGGTAGAGAATTCCCCGTTAGATTGATAGAGTTTCCGATGGCCGATTATGATGTGGTCCTAGGGATGGATTGGTTGAGGAACCAGTATGCTAGGATAGACTGCCACATTGGCAGGGTTGTTTTTAGCATTCCAGGCGAGCCAAAGTTTTCTTTCTTCCGAGGCGAAGTTGAGTCATCTCCTCCGATATTGCGGATGGCAGTAGCAGCAGTTCAGTTGCCCAGGATAGTCGAGAGTTTCCAGATGTTTTCCCAGAAGAGCTTCCAGGTATGCCACCATAGACTTGATTCCCGGGACAGCCCTAGTGTCAGAGAGAGTCTACAGGATGGCGCCGTCAGAGTTGGAGATATTGTACAAGATGATTGAAGAACTCAGAACCAAGGGATTCATTCGTGCTAGTGGATCGCCTTGGAGAGCCCCGATGCTTCTTGTAAAAAAGAAGGATGGTACGTCCAGGTTATATGTTGATTATCGTACCTTGAACTCAGTGACAATCAAGAACAGATATCCTCTTCCGAGGATAGATGACTTGTTTGATCAACTCAAGGGGGCTTTAGTATTCTCGAAGATCGACTTGCGCTCAGGATATCACCAGATCAGAGTCAGAGAGCAGGACATCCCAAAGACAGCTTTCAGATCGAGGTATGGGCATTGGGAGTTCCTTGTTATGCCCTTTGGAGTGACCAATGCGCCGACATTATTCATGGACCTCATGAACCGTATCTTCATGCCTTACTTGGATCAGTTTGTGATTGTGTTCTTGGATGACATCCTGGTCTACAGCAAGAGTGAGGCAGAGCATGAGCAGCATCTCCGTATAGTTCTTCAGATCCTCAGAGAGCACCAGTTATATGCCAAGTTCAGTAAATGCGAGTTCTGGCTCGATCGCATTTCGTACTTGGGTCATATCATCACTCAAGGAGGAGTAGAAGTGGATCCCCAGAAGATTGTGGCTATTGAGGCTTAGCTACTTACCTGCCTCCGCATGAGGCACAAGATGGTGATATGCTCACACCATGTAATGCCCATATCTCGTATTACGTATTTGGAATATATGTACGTATTTTAACCCGTATTGTATGTCACCTTGTTTGATTTATTCTGGCATTTCATTGATTGGTTTATCTTGGTTCGGTTCGATTTGTTTGGCTTGGTTCGATTTTGTTGAAAACCCCACTTACCACCACCACCCTCTTCATTAAATATCCCACTCCTCTCTCTCTCCTTATTAATTCTTTTCCATTACTATTCTTCTTCCCCACCATAACTTCTCCACCAACCTGAGAGAGTGGAGAGCTTAGGCAAGTGCATCTTGCTTCATGGAGGAAGTCCATTTTTATTGTTCCATTGTCTTCCTCATGTGTTTCTAACCCACTTTAGTACTTAGTATTTTTCATTTCCATGGTTAAATTCTTGTAAATCTAGCTTGTGGTATTTTCAGTTTTTATGAGTTTTGATTTATCAAACTCGCATATTTTGCTAGTTGATGGTTCCATGTTGTAGAGAATTTTATTCTGCCCCAATTTGACTTATGGAAGTTCGGATTTGGACTCTGGATGACGAATTTATGGAGCTTGGAAGCATGGCTTCATGGTGTTCTTCTTCTCGGAAAGTGGAGAAGAAGAACAGTTCTCTGGCCGCATGGCCATTTAATTGAATTAATTATTTTGGCCGCATGAGCCTTTTCTTGCACAGCCGCATGTGGCACTGCTTAGCTGGCATGGCCACTATTATTTGTATTGGCCGCATAAAAATTATTGCATGGCTTTATTATTATTATTATTATTTAATATAATATTTGTGAGCCACATGAATTCTTGCTGGCCGTATATGGGAATAATTTGTAGCCGCATGAGGCCAAGAAAATTTCCTGGCCGCATGGAATTAATTGTTGGCCACATGGCCTTTTTCCTTTTTATTAATTTTGCATGCATTAGTATTTAATGGCATGCATTAGCGTTGGCTTGCATGCAGTTGCATGCAATGTTTAGTTGGCCGCATAAGCATTCATATGCTTAGCCGCATGCAAGCATCAATATTGCTTAGCTGCATAAGCAAAGGTTGCTAGCCGCATAAGCATATATTAGTAGCCGCATGGCTACTATTCAATTGTAGCCGCATGGGATAGCATGCTTTTGCATGCATTAATAGTCTAATAGCATGCATAGCATGCATTGTACGTAAACTGCATGCATAGCATTACCTAATTAGTTGCCGCATGTATTAAAGTTGGCTATGGCCAACTTTAGTTTGTTGTATTATTAATATTTTATGCATTTTTGCATGCATAAGTATGCATTAGCTTGCTTATATTTAGTGCGTTATGCTTTAGCTAGCATGCTTTAGCTAGCATGCATACAAAATTGAGATGGCAGCCGCAT
The DNA here is from genome assembly GCA_029216955.1 of Iris pallida. Lineage (NCBI taxonomy): Eukaryota > Viridiplantae > Streptophyta > Magnoliopsida > Asparagales > Iridaceae > Iris > Iris pallida. Next base: position 209,610 of record JANAVB010042875.1, read on the forward strand.
GCATATGCTAGTGATATTCTGGCCGCATATACATTTATGGCCGCATATGGCCATTAAACATTTGTTAGCCGCATGATGCCCCCCCTCCACTGTGGCCGCATAGACTTTTTGTAAGACTTTGCTTGCATAATAAAATAATGCATGGCCACGTGCATGTTTAAATATGCTAGTCTTTTGCAAGTCTTTGCTTGCATGGCCACGTGCAAATGCAGCACTTGCTGGCCGCATGGACCAATTCCTGGCCGCATGAATTATTGTAGACGCATATGGCTCACAACATTTGTTGGCCGCATAGGCCTTTAAATAATTTTTAGGTCATTAATATTTGCTTGCATTAAATAATTGCCATTAGCATTAAATAATTTCTTGGCCGCTTACATGCACGTGCATTAACTTTAATTAATTGCTTGCAATTCTTTGCAAGTAATTTGTTGGCCACATATGGCCTATTATTTTTCCTGAGTCGCATGAGTCCTCCATAGCCCCTGCTAATATTTAATTACTACTTATAGGATTGTGCCATTAATTTAAGTGTGTTCCCTAACACGATGGTGATCCATTGTGATACACTTTTGACATGACATGATAGTGGCCTGCCGTGGCGCACTCTTGACATGATAAACCTGACATGATATCTTGATAACCTGTTGCGACGGCTAGCCTAACATGACAAGATTGAAAAACCTGGACACCGTGGACGATTGTGCTTGTACAAATGAACCCGTCTTGTCTTGTATCATGTCTAGGACAGGGACCCCAGAGTACCACGGTCAGGGATACCTACCGAATACAACTAAGGCTAATTACTAGAATAATCCAGAAGTCATGAAGAGATTTTTCCCAGCTACAGGCAATCCCGTTATCTGGGCGCCCCACTTGGGATCTGTAGCCTGCCGTCGAGTAGGGCACATTTTCAGCACACTGTCATGTGTTGCACCCTCTAAGTCGCTTAAGGGTACATGCGTTTCCTGGATGATGTATCCACTTGAATTCAACCCCTAATTGCATTCGGATAGCCTGGATGGTCTGCAGGGCTTGTAGCTGTGGAATAATCTCACTACATCTTACTAGTAACTAGGCCTGTGATAACCCTAGTTAGTTAAAGTATCAAACCGTACTCATTGCTTGGCCGTGAAATGTTGGATGGAGTTCATCAGTCTAGTCTTGTCTTGATCCTGTACAAGATTGTTACATGTCCTAATATCTTATTTTATCTTGCCGATAAATGGTGGGAGAAACCAAGTTCTGTTCAGACGAAGGGTTACAACCCCGGTCCTTGTTTGGTTTACGGGTTGTAACCTGGTTATCTGAATAGTCCCATGGTTATCTCATCATATATCACCTGTCCTGCTTTTCCTTAATTACTGTCTTTTACTATTTAATTATATTCATGTGCTAATTGCTGGTTTTAGTTCCTAAGTGAAGCCTCCTTTGTGGCACTTGCTCTTTCTGGGCTCTGACCCAGCTGGTTTTGTATGGCCAGATACCGGAGTAACTCCAAAGGATCTACCGACTTCCCAGCCAGATGGTGACTACTAGAAGGAATCCTGGCAACGAGTGGGTTTATTTTGGCTCTCCCACTCTATTGTAAAATTATTCTTTTAAGGCATTTAGCCGCCGAGCAAGTGTTAGCTCATGTACATTTCTTTACTGTCTGCCTACGGGCTGTAACATGATTGGCAACCTAGGGTTGATCATGTATGACTAAACTCTTTCTAGTTCTCATATTTTGTACGACTAGCTTCATGATCAGCTGAATATGTAATGTTTGGGACGCCTTACTATTGTATATTTGGTGATCTTACATCTTGTAACTTTACTTGCTTGCTTGAGATTGAGACACTAGGCTTGTTCGTGACCTTAAGAGACTGTTGGCTTGTAGTTAAACCCTCATATATCTAGACAACCGTGACCTATAGTGGAGTGGATCCCATTTCATTATACGTAGCTGGCTATGTCTGCCCCCACTCTTCAGTGTTCTGGTTCTGGGGCGTGACACACCATCTCCATTCCCACGGTGCGGTCGTCTGCTCTGGATCATCAGCTTAAGTCACTTCTCTATAAGAGACTTGGGAACTCCTATCGCAACCAATGCAAGTCAGCCTGTCGCTCCAAAAGCACAGTAATCTTGCCAACCTGAAGCACAAGCCTACTTGTTGCCTATAGCACAATGACTCCAGTATCTCGAAACACAGCTTTATAGGTTGCTCTATATCCACAGAAGTTTCATCGTCATTCGAAGCCAAGTCCACTTGTCGCCTGAAAGCACAGAGGTTCACTACTAAAATCTGCTGAATTGGCGACGTAAATTTAGCGACGTTCATAAAATGTCGCTAAATTATTGGCATTAGCGACGTATAATTGAAACATCACTAACAGTCGCTACTAGCAACGAAGATAGCGACATGACAACAACGTACATTAGTTACATAAGCTAGTCATCGCGAAACGTTGCAATGACGTCGCTAATAGCGACTTATTTAGCGATGTTAGTATGAACGTCATTAAATTCTAATTATATTTCCCCAACCGATTCATTTCCTCCCATTTTACTCTCTCACTCTCTCTCCTACCCCCTCCGGTGCTCTCACTCTCTCCGGCGCTCTCACTCTCTCCGGCGAATCTTACTCTCTCGGGCGACTCTCCTCCCTCTCTGGTACGTGACTCTCTTCCTCCCTCTTTATCTCTTTTTTTGTTGTTGGTGGTTGGGGGGGTGCGGGTGGCTCGGGGGGAGGGGCAGAGGGGATGCGAGTGCTTAGGGGGTGAGTGGGGGGTGGCTGGAAGGGTGGGGCAGGGGGGTGAAGGCGGCTGGGGGTGAGGAGGGGGGCTGGGTAGAAGGGAGCTAGGGTTAGTGTTCGGGTTAGGGGTGGGTGTGTATGGGGGAGGGAGGGGCGGAAAGGTAAGGGCGGCTGGGGGAGGGGAGCTAGGGTTAGGGTTCGGGTTAGGGGTGGGTGTGTGTGTGGAGGAGGGGGAGGGGCGGGAGGGGGTGAGGGCGGCTAGGGAGGGGAGCAGGGTTAGGGTTCGGGTTAGGGGTGTGTGCGTGTAGGGGGGAGGGGCGGAGGGAGGGGTGAAGGCAGCTGTGGGAGGGGAGCAGGGGGGTGGAGGCGGCTGGGGGAGGTTAGCAGGAGGGTGGGGGCGGCTGGGGGAGGGGAGCAGTAGGGTGGGGGCGGCTGGGGGAGGGGAGCAGGGGGGAGGGGAGGGGTTAGGGATGGTGTAGGGGGAGGGGTGGGGGGGAGGGGGGGCTTGGTGAAGGGCACCGATAGTGCCGAAAAATCTGATAATTTAGAAATAATTATTTATTTTTCGACACCGAAAAATTTGATACTCTGATTCGAAAGCACCGATAGTGCCGATATTTCTAACAAGTAGTTTTGTTGGTTGGTTAATTAGTAACATGGTGATCAGGACATATAGTCCCTGCAGCCATTCGACTGGCGAGGCAGAAACTATATAGCCGTCGATAAAGTTGACTGTCCTCTGACCCTCATCCCTCGACAATGTTGATACGACAACCTATCACTATATCTTTTAGTAGTAGATGATGTCTTAGTATTACATTATGTGGGTTCATCTTGATTCTGTTATATCTTTCAGATACTAGATTCGATAAGAACATATACTACACCATATGTACAGAACATAGATGATTCACACTAATGTATGCTAGAATGAATTTTGGGTTGTGTTCTGTGCCATCCGTTCTCATACTTAAAACAGATATAAATTAGTACTTTGTGTCAATCTTTGTTTTTGTATTATCGGTGAACCCAAGGATTGGATTCTGTATTTTGTATTTTGGATTCTGAATTTTGTCTCCAGCTCCATTTACATTTATCTACGGTACGACATGGTGATCAGGACATAGTCCCTGCAGCCATTCGATTGGCGAGGCAGAAACTATGTAGCTATAGATAAAGTTGAATGTCCTCCGACCCTCATCCCTCGACAATGATGATACGACAACCTATTACTATATCTTATATAGTAGTAGATGATGTCTTAGTATTACATTATGTGAGTTCATCTTGATTCTGTTACATTCTTCAGATACTAGATACGATAAGAACATATACTACACCATATGTACAGAACATAGATGATTCACACTAATGTATGCTAGAATAAATTTTGGGTTGTGTTCTGAGCCATCCTTTCTCACACTTGGCAAAAAATCAAATTTTCTGTATTTTATCTGCTTTCGAAAATGTACTCAAACGAGATGATGGTTCCTTTATAGTTAGCTTACTTATGTTGCAATTATATTATTTAGGAATATCGATCTTACTAGATGGCACCTATGACCCGAGCAACGGTACATCGTTTGAGGGAAACACTGAATGCTGAGGTGGTTCTTCCTACTGTTAAGAAGGAAGTGGCTTCGGTAGCTAATGAGACCGAGAGTTCTATTCATCCTGCACCTGCAATGGACTGCATCTCTCTTGCCGCTGTCGATCCCACTTATTCAAAGTGGTTGCATGATCGTATCACTGAGCGTTTGTGTGAGCTGCGTGGTTGTCATTAGCTATTAGTACTTATTTTTATTGGACTATTTGTATTGGGTTCTGTTTGTATTAGACTATTTGTATTGGACTACATATATGAATTAGTACTGTGTCAATCTCTGGATTGTATCTCCAGCTCCAGCTCCATTTGTATTCTGGATTCTGTATTTTATATTTTGGCTCTAGCTCCAGCTCCATTTGCATTAATCTACGGTACGACATGGTGATCAGGACATAGTCCCTGCAGCCATTCGACTGGCGAGGCAGAAACTATGTAGCCGTAGATAAAGTTGACTGTCCTTCGATCCTCATCCCTCGACAATGATGATATGACAACCTATCACTATATCTTATATAGTAGTAGATGATGTCTTAGTATTATATTATGTGAGTTCATCTTGATTCTGTTACATTCTTCAGATACTAGATACGATAAGAACATATACTACACCATATGTACAGAACATAGACGATTCACACTAATGTATGCTAGAATAAATTTTGGGTTGTGTTCTGAGCCATTCGTCCCACACTTGGCAATTAAGCATGTGAAATATATCGTTGAAGAACATAAAACTTGTGGTCGTTACTGCAGAAAGTGCAGACTGACATGAACTGACGCACGAAAATGAGGAGATCAAAGCTGTAACAAGTAAAGTTGTGTTTTAGATGTTAATATAATGAATATAGAACAATTATCGAGTTTATAACTCTTGTAAACTCTATACTTGAGTTACGAACTCGATACTTGTTCTGTATTCTTTAATTATAGCTTGCTTTGTGAACAAAGAGTTTACAAGAGTTTTTTTTCCAAAGCACAACTATACTTGTTCCAGCTTAGAGCCCTCATTTTCGTGCGTCAGTTCATGTCGGTCTTTACTTTCTGCAGTAACTTCCTCCAATTAACCTCCATCCCTTGGCAATGATGATACGACAACCTTTCTTGATTCTGTTATTATAGTAGATGATGTCTTAGTATTACATTATGTGGGTTCATCTTCATTCTGTTATATCCTTCAAATACTAGATTCGACAAGAACATATACTACACCATATGTACAGAACATAGATGATTCACACTAATGTATGCTAGAATAAATTTTGGGTTGTGTTCTGAGCCATCCGTTCTCACACATAAAATAGATATGAATTAGTACTGTGTGTCAATCTTTCTTTTTGTATTTTCGGCGAACCCAGGGATTGGATTCTATATTTTGTATTTTAGATTCTGTATTTAGGATCCAACTCCAGCTCTATTTGCATTAATCTACGGTATGACATGGTGATCAGGACATAGTCCCTGCAGCCATTCGACTGGCGAGACAAAAACTATGTAGTCGTAGATGAAGTTGACTGTCCTCCGACCCTCATCTCTCGGCAATGATGATACGACAACCTATCACTATATCTTTTAGTAGTAGATGATGTCTTATTATTACATTATGTGGGTTCATCTTGATTCTGTTATATCCTTCAGATACTAGATTTGATAAGAACATATGCTACACCATATGTACAGAACGTAGATGATTCATACTGATGTATGCTAGAATGAATTTTGGGTTGTGTTCTGAGCCATCCGTTCTCACACTTGGCAAAAAATCAAATTTTCTGTATTTTATCTGCTTTCGAAAATGTACTCAAACAAGATGGCACCCATTCTCACAGATGGCACCTAAGACCCGAGGATCTCGCTTGTGGGAGGCACAGATGGCTGCGAAAGAGGAGGTGACACCAGAGGGCACTTCAACCGAGAGAGCTGCTCCAGAAGTAATTTCTAAAGCTGAGGGAGCTATAAAAGAAGAGGTGGCACCAGAGGGCAGTTCCACCGGGAGTTTCTGTCATCCATCTCCTCTGGATATTGATCTGGCTGCCATAGATCCTACTTATGCGCGCTGGCTGAGGGAGTTCTATCTGCCCCAGCATAGACGACAGTAGATACATATATTGACTGGATTTGTTTTGATGGATATATCTCATCTGGATATTGTGATGGATATTTGTTTTGATGGATATATCTCCTTTAGATATTGTAATGGATGTTTGTTTTCTGGTGTGTGATGTATATTGGTTTGTGTGATGTGTGATGCATATTGTGATGTATATTGGTTTGTGTGATGTGTGATGTGTGATGCATATTGTGATGTTCCGAGAGGCTTGAGGTGACGACCAATTATTTTTGGTCTATTCTGGATTGTATTGTGCGTGCCGGTGTTGAGTGTTCCACCGAAGGGGTCGGCGAACCCAGGGATTAGATTCTGTATTTTGGATTGGACATTTGCATTCTGGATTCTTTTTTTTAATTTTTTTTCAATTTAGCGACATTGTTAGCGACGTTTATATTCGTCGCTAACTGTTAGCGACGAATATAAACGTCGCTACAAACGTCGCTAATTTGTTGACGTGGCAAACAATCTGATGCTACCACATCGTCGCAAAAACGTCGCTACTGTGTCGCTAATCGGCGACCACAAGAAAATATCGCAAATGATATCACTATTTAGCGATGTTATTAGCGTCGCTAACTAACGTCGCCATAGCGATGTTTTCTCCATTAGCGACACGCTTTTTTCCATCGTTTCCAAAATGTCGCTGAAAATGTCGCTAATTTAAGTTAGCGACGTTTCGGCCGAGATTAGCAACGTTTTGGAACGTCGTTAATCTGACAAAATTTTGTAGTGGTTCCGTCGTCTCCAGAAGCACGGTCTACTCGTTGACCCATAAGCACAACAGTACTTAGTCCTCACCAGAGGTGCAGGAAGCATGGGTTCACCCCAATTGGTTTGTTTAAACTGCCTCTTGCAGAGATGATTGAGATTAAATCATGATTGATATCGTATCAGATTGATTTAAATCTTAGACGAGGATCAATTTGACTCCAAATCTAGGATGAAATCCTGAGATTTACTCGACTGTATCCAAACAGGCAAATCAGCACGCGCCATGTGTCACCTCCTTCGTGTTGGCCCATTGGTTATGGTCAAACCTGATTTTAATAAGTGATCAAACTCTGTCTCGATATAAGTAATAATTCAGATGTTTATTCAAGACGTTTTGGACACTGCTCAAGACCGAAGGTATGTTTGCCACTCGAGATTGTATTTTCTTATGCAATATAATTTTTATTTTTATTGAGTCTAGGAATACATTGTACACCAAGTCGTACTAGAAAATAGGCTATCCAAAATCGTTTTTAAAAATTGACCTATGCTTTTGAAAAACATCTCTTATTTACAAAAGCTTCTGTAGAATTTCAAAAAGTCCAAATTTGTTTTCATAAAATAAACCTGAAGAATCCTGACAGACCTCGGCCAGAGTTCGGCCAGAGTTCGGCCAAGGTGAACGTTATGTGAACGTTGGTTTTCGAACTTGGTCTCCCTTAAGTTGCGGTTTGTTACAAAGAGTTCTGTCCGAATTCTGCCCGAATTCTATTAGAGTTCTGTTTTTGGAAAAACTATAAATAGAGAGGAATTCTGATCATTTCAAATCACTCATTCACTTTCATATCTTCTCTTCTAAATCTTACGTTTCTTCCAAAGAGTTTTCAAAAAACTTCCATTTTCAAATCCCAAGCCAGTTACAATTCTCTAGTCAATTTGCCGGTGCGGTGCGGTCTAGAAGATTTTAGAGAAATTGTAATCAGAGACTTGATTGAAGAAAGACTCTTCAAAATGGAAGTTGGTCGAGTTCTTCGTATCAAAGCTCGCGTCTGTAGAAGTTGTAAGGACTTCGTATGAAAACTTGCGAAATTTTTCAATAGTGGATTCAACTGAAAGCTAGAGTTCTTCCGACTGGACTAGTCCTCACAAGAAGAAAACCAGTATAAATCTCTGTGTTTGCGTTTGCCTTCTGAACTCTTATTTTACAGTTATTACTTTGTGATTATTATTATTTATGTGATCTAACTGCTAACAAAGTTTTTAATTTGTAATATTTTGCTGCCTACTCTATTCACCCCCTAGAGTATTATGCTTTACGATTTCGTTCCTACAATTGGTACCAGAGCGGGTTATACAGGTAAAGCAAGGTAAAACTGCAGTTAGTTATTTTCAATTATTATATAGATCACAGCATTACACATGGCAACTATAAAATTTACAAGTGAAGGCCAAGCCACAAACAGACCTCCACTATTTGACGGCACAAACTATACTTATTGGAAAACACGGATGAGTTTCTTCTTAAAATCTCTTGATTTTGACTTATGGTCTATAGTTATTGATGGCTACAAAAAGCCTCCTCATATTACTGTTGAGGGAGTTTTAGTTAAAAAACCCCATGATAAACATACGGAGGATGAAAAGAAAAAGGTCAGTCTTGATGCACGTGCTATTAACGCTTTATTTTGTGCTTTAGGCAGAATTGAGTTTAACAGGGTGTCGACTTGCACAACATCAAATAAAGTGTGGAAACTTCTCGAAGTAACCCACGAAAGAACAACACAAGTCAAGGAGTCAAAGATCAGAAGACTTACTCAAGAGTACGAGGTGTTCAAGATGAAGCCAAATGAATCCGTCACTCAGATGTTTACGAGAATCCTGGATATTGTAAATCCTTTGTCTTCGTTAGGCAAGGAATACAGTATCCATGAGAAGATTCGTAAACTTCTACGAGCTCTCACAAAGAACTAGATTCCAAAGGCTACAACAATTATTGAAGGAAACGACCTCTCAACAATGTCTCTGGAAACACTCATGGGTAAGCTACTCACTGACGAGTTGGAACTTCAAGACTTTGAAGATGCTACTCCAAAGGAGAAGTCAGAGATGTCGATCGCTTTGAAGGCTCAACATAAAATAACTATCGAAGATGATTCTGACGACAGCGACTCTGACTCTGAAGATCAAGTTCTTCTGGTAAGAAAATTCAAGAAGTTCATGAGATTCAACAGAAGAACAAAAGACAGCAACAACAACAACAACGAGAAAGATCCTATTTGCTACGGATGTAAGAAGAAAGGACATATGAAGAAAGATTGTTCAACAGCATCATCATCAACAAGAAAAAGCAGCAAATATGACAAAGGCTACCTGAAGAGATCTACATCAAGGAAGGCCAATACAAGCATATGACATGAAAGCGACGCCAGCGATTCAGAAGATGAACAATCAGATGACACAGCAAATGTAAGCTTGATGGCTTGCGATCAGGTAATCACTAATCCTCTGTTTGATCCTTATGATGATTTCACCTTTGAGCAACTAGGAGAGGCTTTTAGTGACCTGTTAAATGACTACAGAAAACTGCGTAGTAAATATGAAACCTCTAAGAAGGTACTCAAAGAGTACAAAGGTGAGATAGGAAGACTTACCGACCAACTAGCTGATGTTAAAAATAGTGATACTTCTATTGAGTCTGGTGAGCTTTCCTCTATTAAGTTGTTGTTACACGAGACTATCAAGTTATCCGAAGAAAAAGACCAAACCATCATCCAGCTAAAGGAAGACCTATCTAAGGAGAGAAAGAATCTCCAGTGTGCACAAGTCAGAATGGAAACACTTATATCTGACTATACAAGATTATATGACACCTCCAAAAAGTTGGAAATTAGTTTAAGAAAATGGCCTGAAGTTGTTGCTTCCTATTCTAACACGTGTCAATTATCGAATCATCGAAACACACCCAAACCAAACACTGAACCACACCAAACCTATGCCCAAGAAGACTAATAGGCATGCATTTTTTTATACTAGAAAACCAAAACCTACCAATCATGCACCTCACACAACTTTCAACACTCAACATACAAAATATCATTATTGTCGCCTCATTGGTCATATATCTTCTGCATGTAGAATAAAAAAGTTAGTAGATTTAAATATTTATAAATGGATACCAAAAACTAACATATCAGGATCTTACAAGAAATGGGTACCAAAAGTTTCATCTGCAAACTGTTTTATAGGTGGAACGCCCTTCATATACTGGAAGCAAATGGATCCTCGATAGTGGCTGCTCACGGCATATGACTGGTGATGCATCATTATTCGTAACACTATCGAAGAAGAATAAAGAAGGATACGTCTCCTTCGGTAATAATTTAAGAGGGTACATAATCGGTATCGGTGACATTGGTAAGGCTTCCTATCATGTGATTAAAGATATCTGTCTAGTTACCGAGTTAAAACATAATCTGCTCAGCATAAGCCATTTAGCTGTTCACGGTTATGGCATTAACTTCGTTAAAGACAAATGTACTATAGTTGATAGCTCAACTGGTAGTACTATCTTTGAAGGTATCAGGGAAGACAATATATATGTTTTCTATCTGTTAGAAGATGCTAACAAGCAGGTAGATGCTTGATGGCCAAGAGCATTGAGAGTCAACTATGACATATGAGACTCGGTCATACAAATATGGATACAATTTCAAAACTATCCACAAAGAAGTTGGTATGCGGCTTACCGGGCATATCTTTCAAGAATGACACGGTATGTAGCGAATGTGAAAAGAACAAAGCTACACGATCTGTCTTTAAATCCAAGAACGCTATAAGTACCACTAGACCTCTATAATTATTCCATATGGACTTATTTGGACCCAGTAGAATTGCTAGTCTAGGTGGTAAGTTATATGCATTTGTTATTGTAGATGATTTTTCTAGATACACATGGGTATATTTTCTTGCACGCAAGAACGATGCTTTGTCAGAATTCGTCACCTTTTGCAAGAAAGTACAGAATGAAAATGGTTTCATGATTACTCGCATTCGTAGTGATCATGGTGGCGAATTTAAGAATGCAGAGTTCAAGCAATTCTGTGACACACACGATTATTTGCATGAGTTTTCCTGCCCTACGACTCCACAACAATATGGAGTTGTGGAACGTAAGAACATGACTCTATCTGAAATAGCTAGAGTAATATTGAACCAGTTTAGTCTACCTAGATACTTTGGGGCTGAAGCTGTCAATACAGCATGCTATATTTTCAATAGAGTTCGAATTCGACCTATATCGAAGAAGACTCCCAATCAGTTATGGTTTGATAGAACTCCCACTGTTTCATATTTTAAGATATTTGGTTGTAAATGCTTTATTCTTAATACTAAAGACAATCTGAGTAAATTTGATGAAAAGGCCGATGAAGGTATATTTTTATGTTATGCGGCAAAGAGCAAAGGGTACAGAGTCTTCAACAAGACAACCATAATCATCGAAGAATCAATTAATGTCAAGTTTGATGAACTAAATTAACATTTAGTCGATGACGATAATGAAGACATGATTACACCAAGTACAGCTACTGCAAAACCTTCACACAAAGATGCAGAACCTTCAGCAAAGAAACCGGAACCAGCAATCCTGAGGATACGCCAAAAGAGATGAGATTCTTGGCAGATCATCCAAAGGACTTGGCAATTGGTGAGATTACCAAGGGTGTAAGTACTCGTTCCTCTAATAAAGATATAGCTTCTTGTGTTGCTTTTGTTTCACAGATTGAACCCAAAAATATTGAAGAAGCATGTAGTGATAATTTTTGGTTAGATGCTATGCAAGAGAAATTAAACCAATTCAAACGGAATCAAGTTTGGGAACTTGTTCCCAAGCCCATTGATCATCCGGTCATTGGCACCCGTTGGTATTCTGAAACAAATTGAACGAGAATGGTTTAGTGACTCGTAATAAGGCTCGACTCGTAGCTCAATGATACAATCAAGAAGAAGGTATCGACTATGATAAGACTTATGCCCGAGTTGCGAGATTAGAATCCATTCGCATGTTATGTTCATTTGCATGTTTTCATAATTTCAAGTTATTTCAAATGGATGTTAAAAGCACATTTTTGAATGGTTTTATAAAAAAAGTTTATGTAGCTCAACCTCCAGGTTTTACTAATTTTAAAAATCCTGATTATGTTTTAAAGTTGAAGAAAGCCTTATACGGTTTGAAACAAGCCCCTCGTGCTTGGTACGATCGTCTAAGCTCTTTTCTACTTGACAACAATTTTTCAAAGGGAAAGGTTGACACTACACTATTTATAAAATCTTTGAATAATAATCTTATTTTGATTCAAATCTATGTAGATGATATTATTTTTGGATCTACTAATGAATCTCTTTGTCATGAATTTTCAAAGTGTATGCAGAATGAGTTTGAGATGAGCATGATGGAAGAGATGAAGTTCTTTCTCGGACTGCAAATCAAACAAACCAATAATGGGACGTTCATAAATCAAGCAAAGTACATAAAAGATCTATTAAAGAAGTTCGACCTGGAAGCAGTCAAACCACTTAGCACTCCAATAGAGACTTTAACCAAGCTTGATATTGATGAACAAGGCAAATCCGTCGACATACGTAAGTATCGAGGTATAATCGGTAGCTTACTGTACTTAACTGCTAGTCGACCAGACGTTATGTTTAGTGTTTGATTGTGTGCACGTTTTCAAGCCAATCCTAAGGAATCACATCTGTGCGCAGTTAAGCGTATCTTCTGATACCTTAGAGGCACTTCTTCTGTCGGCTTATGTTATCCTAAAACCACGTCATTTGACCTAACTGGTTATTCTGATGCTGATTTTGGCGGATGCAAAGTAGATAGAAAAAGTACCAGCAATACATGTCATTTTCTAGGAAAAGCCCTAGTTTCTTGGTTTAGCAAAAAGCAAAATTCTGTCGCATTATCAACAACCGAGGCTGAGTATATAGCCGTAGGACGTTGTTGTGCACAAATTTTGTGGATGAAGCAAACTTTAGAAGACTTTGGATTGCATTACACACACATACCCATTTTCTGTGATAACACCAGTTCTATTAATTTGACTAAGAATCCAGTATGTTACTCTCGTACTAAGCATATCGAAATTCGACATCATTTTCTTAGAGATCATCAATAAAATGGAGATATAGACCTTGTATACATAGACACACAGAATCAATTGGCTGACATATTCACAAAACTTCTAGCGGAAGATTGTTTCAATATTTTACGTCGAGAATTAGAAATTTTAGATATCAATAATATTAATTAATTTTGTTTTATTAATTAATTTATTCAATACTCAATAACTGTTTTTGAGACAAGCATAAAAAGAGTCTGTCTATCACCACGACTACGGTCGAAGCGAAGCGATACTTAAGTATTCCCCGGTGAACCTCCGTTAGCTGGGACAGTACTCCTACAGCTAATCTAAAATAGATGCTGAGTAAAGAAAATTAATTTATAAAATAATATTAATTATATTATTTGAAATTTAAAATTACTAAACTTTGAATTAAATATTTGACATGAGTTGATGAAAAGGATATGGCCCACAAATTTTTTTTAAATCCAGAAGAACCCTAGGCGAATTAGGCCCGAGTTCGGTCCGAATTCGGCCAGAGTTCTGTTGGTGCTGTATGTGTTTTAAACCAGAACCTGAGGCCTTCTCCTCTTCATCACTTCCAAACTAATTTATTATCATCATAGCAGCAGCCGAAGAACACCCCAAACCCTAGCTATTCTCCATTCCTTTTCTTCCAATCTACGTGGAGATTTCCATCCAAAATTTGGATTTGTGCTGAGAATCAGGTCCTCTACAATATACTTGATTCTCGAAAGGTATAACTCCTTCTTTCCTCCACTTTCAAATTTTTAGGGTTTCTTAGTTTTGGGAAAAAATGCCTAAGGGATTCAATTCTTTCAAGAGGAAGAAGACCCATGCCAGTGAAGAGGCATCGTTTTCTGATCCGAACACAGATTCTCTCTTTTCTCCGGTCTAATCGGATGATGGCGTGTCGGATGAGTTTTACTTCAAAACTTATGACCAAGCATTGCTTTGGTATGCCGATTTTGCTATACGTACTATATGCACCGGTGCTCCGATTAAGTGGACTGTATTTCCTGATCACCGTCCCTTCTTTGAGGCATTAGGGATACACCATCTTGCTACCCTACAATTCCCTATAGCTACTATTGCCCTTAGATTGTTTTATTGTAACTTCGTGTTAGACACTTTTACCGCAAGGACTCGTGTTGGCGGGATAGATATCGAGTTCGATGATGTACTACAAGCAAAAATCCCTGGTATTCCAAACGAAGGTGCCCCGCTTGATGACATCACCAACTTCGATTTTCCCGAAGACACGACTCTTGTTAGTTTCAAGAATGAGCTTTGTGCGCCCGCACGTGCTCGTCCTGGAAAGTTCAAGGCTAATAACTTGAACTTGTTTAACTACGAGTTACATCGCATCATCTATTCCACTCTTCTTCCTAAATCCACTTCAAAAGATGATGTCACTGCACTAGAACTCTCTGCCCTATATCACATTCTTAAGGGGATTCCTTTTTCTGCCCCTAAGACTATCATCCATATGATGGGTCGATATCGCGGAAGAGAATGCAACCTCTTTTATGCAATGCTTATCCCACGCATCTTTCAGCGTTTTGACATAGACTTATCCACTTGCGCTCTGAACCCTGAGCCCAAGTTTCTTAAGCTTTCTCGTCGTAGCGTTGCAACTGCTCCTCCACCTCCTGCACCTACTCCTACTGCATCTGTTCCTCCTCAGACTTACCGTATGACTTTTGAGGGTATTCATCAGCACCTCTCGGATCTGCAGACTTTCTTTGTTGAATCTTCCAGGTAACATGAGTTTCGTGACGTGACTCGGTTCCAGGCTATTGCCAACTCTTTTGCCGATCTCAGATTTGCTCAGATGGGTCACTCTGCTAGCTCTCTTCCTAGAGACCCTTCTATATCTGGTTATCGCATTGATGATGAGGCGGTCCACTCTCTGTTCCAGCTAGGGAACGCTTACGATTGATATCGTACTTATGGTGCTACTCCACACACCTCTGGAGCTGGCACTTCTGGAGCTGGTCCATCCGGACATGGTGGACATGCTGGCACTGTAGATGATGACGATGATGATGAGGATAATTTTTGATTTTTTATACTTTTGAGACTGATGATTTTGTCTTTTGTTTACTTGGAAATGCTCCAACATTCCAAGATAGTATCAGTACTCTTATTAGTTATGTGGTTATGATTTGTGACTTTTTGATGGACATGTTATATGCTTCAGTTTAGCATTTTATTCAGTTCAGCTTTTTTTATAGTATTATCTTTTATTTATGCTTCCATTTACACTGTCTGTGAAATATTCTCTGCTTATCATTTTTTTGTCTGTGACATTTATACTATGTCTGTGATAAATTTTATAGCCTTATTTTTGTATTTCTTCACTGATTATTACTTATGCATATATTACGGGGGAGCTTTCTCTTTTGCAATTATTTTGCTAAGTGACAACGGGAGAGAAATAAGATCTAACATCTTCATGAATACATGATACAAGTTATGAACAATTTACATGAATAATTTTTTATATATATCGGTATAATTTTGATTTGATAAAGACCAAAGAAGTTATATCGGTCAAGGTTTATCAATTATCAAAATGGGGAAGATTGTTGGCCCATTGGTCATGGTCGAACCTGATTTTAATAATTGATCAATCTCTGCCTCGATATACGAAACAATTTAGATGTTTACTCAAGATGTTTTGGACACTGCTCAAGATCGAAGCTATGTTTGCCACTCGAGACTGTATTTTCTTATGCAATATAATTTTTATTTTTATTGAGTCTAGGAATACATTGTACACCAAGTCGTACTGGCAAATAGGCTATCCAAAATCGTTTTTTAAGACCTATGCTTTTGAAAAACATCTCTTATTTACAAAAGCTTCTGATGGATTTCAAAAAGCCCAATTTTTTTCATAAAATAAACCTGACCAACCCTGACAGAACTCGGCCAGAGTTCGGCCAAGGTGAACGTTAGTTTTTGAACTTGGTCTCCCTTCAGTTGCGGTTTGTTACAAAGAGTTCTGTCCGAATTCTGCTCGAATTCTGCCTTTGCAAAAACTATAAATAAAGAGGAATTCTGATCATTTTAAATTACTCATTCACTTTCATATCTTCTCTTCTAAAGCTTATGTTTCTTCCAAAGAGTTTTCAAAATTTTTCAAATCCTAAGCCAGTTACAATTCTCTAGTCAATTTGCCTGTACGGTGCGGTCTAGAAGATTTCAGAGAAATTCTAATTAGAGGCTTGATTGAAGAAAGACTCTTCAAAACAGAAGTTGGTTCGTCAGAGAACCATAGCAAGGTTGATTCGTCGTCAGATCGTCAATGGAGTAAAGGAGCCGCTATAGCGCTCGATCTCCACCGTCCCACTTTTCCTGAAACCTCTTTTTCCTGTACTTAGAATATCCTGTTTGGGACTTCCTTCTTTGTACACAGATACCTTATACGTTCAATAAAGGAAAAAGTTCGTTCAACCTTTTGTTATGTCGAACAAAATGGTGACTCTGCTGGGGACTACCTTCTCCTCCAACGAGAAGGTGGTGACACAATCTGATGACAACTTGCTAGGAGCTTCTCAAGACATGCTGGTCGTACGCTTCGACCAACAGAATTTTTGAAGATCTTCCCTCTGGTGAAAAGTCAAAGACTTCAAAGCGGTTCGTACAACCGAAGAAGACTCGACGTGTCTGGAGGCGTAAGATGGCTGCAGCCAGCAGCACGATCATGGGAACTGCATCTCAGGACCCCCTCAACGCCGAAGCCATAAAGAAGATTCTGTCTGCTACAGCCTTATCCCCTTTCCCGATTCCCGTCGTGGAAAAGCATGTCGAGGAAGATGGTGGTTCCATGGTTGATCTGACGAAGGAACAATGCCAAAGGAAGCGCACACCGGTCCAACCCCTCACGACAGGAGTATTGCTGGTAAGGAGATCTGTCTTTGACAGAATCGCTTTCCCTTCAGGTAAACCTTTGGCGGACTCTGAATACAGCTCGCCCGCTGGGGGTAGTAGGAAGAGATCCCAGGTGGCTGGCACTTCGTACCACATGCGTGCGACACCAACGGCAGACCAGAGGCCCGTGATGACAGTTATACGTGCAGCCGACGGAAAGCTATACAAGACTGGCTCTCGCGCTCCGATGCCTCAACCAGTCGAATCTCCCTTCCACTGGGGTACTCCTGTGCATAAGCCAAGCCAGAAGGTACATCCTATAGAGAGGGAGCCACACGAGCAGCGTTCCCGCAGATGCGATAAGAGGCTTCCTCTCCAGATCTGCTCTGACTGTACTTAGATACAGCTTCCCTGCTTGCATAATGGGAGTGCTACGACAGAAGATCCAACCCTCTCCCAAGCGGAAGAAGAATCTGTCGACGAACAGGCGTTCCGTCTTCCAGAGACTCTACTTCATGCCGACCCCACGCCAGAGGCTTAACATGGGGTCGCTGAGCCATAGAAAAGATGAACCCCACATCGCCACAGGCTATGCGGCACAGGGTTCTAGAGCTTTCAAGAAGCCCTCCCAGAATCCTCCCATATCGGTTGCTAAGCCGAAGAGGAGGCCAGAGAGCAGTAAAGCTAAGGTACCCGAAGAGGGTGTGTTCCAAGGCACTCGCTCCAGATCTACATTGGGTACCTTGTCAAAAACTGGGGGTAGCCAGCCTTCTACCATGCACGACAATTCTGTATTCCAATCTGAGAAGGCGCAATACGATACTGATATCTCCATTGGCGCAGCCAGTCACCAGACTGGGGGTAGTAACCATACTGAGTACGAAGAAGATCATAATCTTATGGTATATCCTCAAGACAACGAGGCTCAGGCATTTGAGCCAGAAAGTGAAGGATCCACGGCTCCCTCGAGTCACCCTCATACTCGATTTGTGTTCATGGCCGATGGCAATGAGGAAGACAACAACGAAGCTCCCGGACGTATCAAAGTCCTCGAAACGAAGTTAGATACGCTGATGGACACCATGAAGCCTGTCCTCGGTCATAATCGACCTCAAGAGTAGCATGGCCCCCGCTGCCTCTACACCTGCGCGTGATCCACCAACCAATGATGAATCCAGTAGGCTGCCTACTGCCAATCAGGCAGGACCATCCTCCTCTACTCCATCGGCTACGGGCTCCGCACTGCCGCTCGAAATATAGCAGGCCATCAAGGAGCTGTATGCTTGTTATGATGCCAAAGAGAAGCAAGCAATGCTCTGGAAGATGGGGATCCGGCAGCCATATCCTGCCGAGTAGGACAACGTCGTCTATCCTGCTAAATACAATCCGCAGACGCTTACACCTTATGAAGGGAAGGGATCTTCCCGATAATACTTGAGGTACTTTGCCTCAGTAACGGGGCACCTTCCAAAGGATGACGCCCTCCTGTCCAACATATTCATAGGAGCCCTGCATGGGGTAACCTATGAGTGGTTCGGCAGTCTTCCGGACGATTGTATCTCGTCATTTGAAGACCTGAAGACTCAGTTCGTGGACCGATTCTACGAAGGAGGCATGGATATGACCATATCGACCCTCATAGAAATTGTCTAGAGAGAAAAAGAGCCTGTCCGTGCATATATTGAGCGCTTCCACCAAGCAGCCCTCAGATTACCACCCGACATGCCCGAGCCCATGCTTATGGACTCCTGCCGCAAGAACATGCTGCTCGCTATAAAATTGTGGCACAGTGCTCCTTGCACGGAGTGGACACCTTTCATTACAGAGACGGATGCCGCACAAAGGAAAGCCCAGGATACGCAGCTCCTGGGGCTGCACTTTCCTGTGCCCGAAGATAAGAGGAGACGCTCGTCAAGCAACAACCCTAAAGACGAAAAAGGCAAGCAATCCATGACCGTCAACATCTCTAAAGGTTCAGTAACTTGTGAACCCAAGTCCGCGGAAGCGCAGAGGCCGAGGGAGACTGACTCCTTCAATGACGAGGATACGCTGGAGCTCTTCGAGATACTTACAAAGAGTGGCAAACTGTCCATCCCGACACCCAAGCGTCCTGATGAGGTGGAAATGGTGGACCATCCCAAGTACTGCCATTATCATCGGTATGTCCATCACTAAACACAAGACTGCTATGTGTTGAAGGGGCAAATTCAGCACCTCATAAACGCCAACGTTATATCGTCAGATTATGAAGAGAAGACCGTCACGGCCAACATGGTTACTCTCCAGTCTAAGAGTAGTCTAGCTGTAGAGGTGCAGCGTGACGTTAATCCTGTCCCCGACATGGCAGTAGAAGTGGTCAATCTTCTACCAGCATCGGGCTATGAGCAAAAGGACACCCTGTACTCTGATGCCAGAGCCGTTCGGGACTTCGAAGAAACGCTATCCGCCAACATGGTCTCTCTAAACTGCCCAGTCAAGGACGAAGACCAAGCGTTCGAGTACTTCGAAGACGAACCCTGGGTGCAGTGCTTAGGATCCCAGTGGGAGTGGCATTTCGAGTAGCGCAAACCCCTTACGAAAGATGAAGTCATCCAGGTCGAATTAGGATATGTGGCCTCACCTAAGCCCTCTTCATCAGCGAAAGTCTATGTGAGCACCCTGAATTTCGGGTTGAATTTTTTTCATTTTTATTTTGTATTTCTGATTATTGGTTTTGATAAATATTTTATTCTATTTATTTATCTGTTAGTGTACTTTTTCATGCCAATAATATTTGGAGTATCAGGGATGTTCAACTCTGGAAATCCTCTTCACGAGTTTTGGAGTGGACACGATTACCTTCATGACGGTATATGGTGTCCCACCCAAACTTATTCCCTTGTGCCCTTTTTTCTTCGCTGAACTTCGGGTCGAATTAGACCGTTCGATCAGTAATTGATTTTCCCACTTTTTTCCTCGATCATTTTCAGCGCGTTACCATGATATTTAAATTGGGAGCGCAAGACCAGTCATTTCCTTGAAACCAACTCCTCATTGATGATCTACTCGAGACGCTCGTCACCCATGACCTTCGTTTTCCACTCATTCATGTCATTTTGGGCTCCATTTGATTTGCACAACTTTTCCGACGCGTGACCCGATTTTATTTTATGCCACGGCGTCACATTCATTTTCCAACTTGATTTGTGGGTCCCCTGTCGACCAAAACCTGTCCGCCCCAATTATGGACATGGCCCACTTTGAGCCTACTATCCGTCCGCCACTTGTGTCCCATTATTTGGAATCCCCATGTACTACTTATTTCTCCATGATCATCGACGTCTAATTTTTAATTCTATTTTTGCACGATGTCCAGTTTTGACCCAATCCGGCTCCACCGAGTCCAGTCCAGCTCCATGTTATTCTCTATCGGGACACCCCCATATTTTCTTGCCCAAAAATACTAGTACCCATTTTGCCTATTTTTCTATATTTGATAGAAATTTTACATTGATTTTTAATCCTTGGAATTACCTATTTTCTCTATTTTCTATCATAGCCATTGATATTCCCTTCATTAAATCATAACCATTCATCCTACTTGGAACAAACCCCCTCACAGCCAACCCCTTGGCCGGCCCTAATTTCTAGGGAGAGAATCTTTTCTCTCTCTCTCTTATCCTCTCTTTCCCTCTCTTCAATAATTATTATTCACCTCTCTCTCTCTTCCTATTGTTTTTGGCAATTTATAGGGGCACCTCCACATTTACTAGGGGGCAGCCCTTACTTAGGGGGCAACCCATTTGGTTTTACTAGGGGGCAGCCCAACCCCCCAAACTCACATTTCCTTCCTATTTCATCATTTCCTCTCTCTCTCCTCCAAAAGAAAAAGAAGAAGAGCTCTCTCTCCCTCTCCCTAAACCCTAAAAAATTCTCCTCCACCACTCTAATCCTAATTCCTCCACCAAAATTTTTTCAAGAACACTCCTACATTCGACGAGATAACACGCAAGTTGAAGAAATCGTTCTTCCCTAATTTCTTCTATAATTTTCTACATTCTATTCGAAACCCTAGAATAGTTTTAATTCTCTAAAACTTTTGATAATTTAGGTTTAGAATCTCTTTAGGGTTTATGAATGGCATTTTCGAACACGACAAACCCACAATTTTTCTTCAAACCCTAACCCTAGAAAACGATAAACTAGCGAGTCGTTCGTCTGTCGGCCCTGAGTACAGTAGGACTGCCAAGCATGTGGCAGTCCACATGTAAACAAGGACTGCCAGAGTCCTGGCAGTCCTCTTTCAATATAGGACTGCCAGGACTGTGGCAGTCCTTGTTTCCATGACTGATCACAGAACATTATATCTAGGACTGCCACACCCAGAGCAGTCCAACACATGTGAAGGACTGTCCTGGGTGTGGCAGTCCTAACTGAAAACGGAAATAAAATAGAAATAAAAGGATCGTGTGTATATCTTGCATTCTAAGTTCTTAATCTATATTACTTAAAACGGAAATAAAATGTCCAAATTTCTAGATGTTTCTTTCCAAGCACCCTGTAGTTCGGAAAATATATCAGTGTCAAATTAATTTCGGTCAATATCATAGTAGGATCGTGTGTTAATTTCGGAAATAAATGTCAAATTATTCTTACCAAGGCTCCTGAGGTTCAGAAAATGTATTAGTAAACAAATCTAGGGTCTATGGCAGGGGAACAAAGAAGAAGAGAAACGAGTTAGGACTGCCACACCCAGGGCAGTCCAACACATGTGAAGGACTGCCCTGGGTGTGGCAGTCTTAGATGAATTGTTCTGTGACTTGATCACAGAACATTATATCTAGGACTGCCACACCCAGGGCAGTCCAACACATGTGAAGGACTGCCCTGGTTGTGGCAGTCCACTGATAGTTTTTAGCACACATGTAAAACATGTATAATCATTCATCCCTTGCGTGTGACATAAAACCAAGAGTAGGAAGAAAAATGTTTCATCACCATTCATTACGAGAGAAAAATTCATGTTCACAACAACACTTATTACAAGTATTACAGTCCCAGGAGGGCTTCTCCTCTTCCATTTATCCACCTGAAACCCACCAGGCCAACATGTGCTCCTCTCTACATACGTTCCACTGGACCTATCACTCCCCGTTGTGCCCCCTCCTCCATCAAATCTCTCCCTCGATTGATAGTTACCCCTTCTTTGGTAAGACCTGTCTTCTCCCCTCCCTCCTAACATTTCCTTCCTCGGCTCTGGGAAACGATCTCTCATTTCTCTCTCTCTCTCTGCGTCGGTCTTCTTCTCCCTAAATGTTGGCCTTTTTTTTTGGCAGGTGGAGCCTCGGCCTCTAATTGAGAAAAAGTCATCATACCTCCGGACACTGCAGTCATCAGCACAAGGTTGCAGCAGCTCTGCTTTCCCTCTGGACCTATCACTAGATTGCTCCTTTGGATGGATGACTCCATTTCCAATGATCTGTACATTACAGAGAGAGAATCTAAATTTAAGATCTCAAGGGCAACATGTTTGTTGGTTTGAATGTGAAAAAGAATTACCTGTTTGTTACCCTGCAACCTGAGCTTCGACCACCATGTCCGGTACTGTCACGCTCGTCGTGCTGTAGATGCATGCACAGGTAGCCTGAGATTGTTCGTTATATTTACATTGTGAAGCACTTAACGGGTTCAAACACAGAATCCTGCTACATCAGAACATCATGGGTTGTATGCAATGAATAACACTAGATGAAACCAAGCACCAACTTATTTAGGCTTATGTGTTTTTACCGGAGGGATAATTCAAGTAAATAATTTGTAAAATTGGATTTTCAATAATATAAGAGCTTGCAACGAGTAGCATGAGAACTCAGCAACTTGGGAATCAAAAGTCATCCAATATGACAACAGATATGCAAGATTAACTTGTATAAATATAGCCTGCGCTGCTACTTTGATACCCACTCATGATGCTTTTCGGATATATATTACAATTTACTGACATGGGATACTTCCAAGTGTCAGTCAATTATTATACCGAAGTTTATGCAGGTAACTTAAAGTAAAACCTGTCATTTGTAAACTCAAAATAGGCACAAAGCATCACAAGGACTGCCACATATGTGGCAGTCCCTCACATCTAAAGGACTGCCACATATGTGGCAGTCCAAATCTAAGAGAGGGACTGCCAGACAAGTGACAGTCCTCTGTGTCAAAATTCGATTTTTCATCCGAAAAAAATTTAAAGTTTAGTTACCAAGAGGCTTTCCGATGCATCAAAGTGTTCTTCGGACGTTGTGGGAGGAGAGTTTCCAGCATTTGATGGTCCGGGTTGTTCCATTTTCTATTTCTTTCTACATTAAACACAAAATTCAACTTTTATATGTAAAATTTAGGTTAAAACATTACACAAAAATAAATTCGACGACTTACAAATAAATGGGAGAAGTGAAGGGTTAATTCTTTAACAAATTTAGGTGGGGGGACAATTTCACCTAAGTTAGGTTAATTCTAGGATTTTATGAGGAGGAGAAAAAAAGAGTGGAGGAAGAGTGGAGGAAGAGAAGTAGTAGAGGAAGAAAGAGAGAGATGAAATAAAATCACATTGGCTTTTATAGTGTTTTTTGGGCTGCCCCCCTAGTAAAAAAAACTAATGGCAAACTTGTAATTTTTTCAAAAAAAAATTGGGTTGTCCCCTAGTAAATGTGGAGGTGCCCCTAAAAAAAACCTTGTTTTTAAACAATCATCTTCATCACTCCACACCACAGCCCGACATCCTCCCCCACACAACCCGACCACCACCTCAGTCCAGTCACCTCCGCCGTGGCATGGCCGTCGGCCACCACCCGACCTTTCCACCATCTTCTCCATTCTACTCTTCCTCCTCCATGGATCATCCGCCACCACCATTGCTCTCGAACGGCCACTCCTCCAACATTTCGACCCAAAGCCGACCACCACCACCTTCATTTCGTCGCGCCGCCGCCCCTGGCCTCGCCGGGCCAGGCCAGATGAGCGCGCCGCCGTGCCTCGTCGCCGGCCAGGCCGCACGACCCGGCAGCAGCAGCGGCTGCGCTTGCATGGCGCGCCTCTTCCGCGCGGGCACGAGCGGTGCAGCGCCGCCGTGGACGGCCACGCACCGCCGTGGGCAGCCCCCCCCCTCCGGCGATCTCAGGTGGATAGTTCCCTGGCGGCCACCGTCCTCCGGGACGCGCCGTCGAGGCGATTTCTGCGTTTTGAACGACATCCCGTCGTGACGCGCGCGAGATTGAGTCCGTTTGGGCGCTCCGTCGCAGCGACTTCGTGCGTGTTTTCTCGGAGATCCGACCATTGGATCGGAAATTTCTTTGCTCCGTCGCAATCTCGGTATATCCACCTTCATCCCTGTCAATTTTCGTCCGTTAATTTTATCGTTTGATACATGAAAACCGGCCACCAAGTTGACCGTTTAAATTGTATTAAATTTGGACAGTTTCGCGGGGCCAACTTCGTCAGCTTGTATCTCCTCCACCGCAGCTCCGTTTTGCGTGCTACCAGTTCCGGTGCGAAGCTGGTATAACCCTCTTCCTGCCCCCTTTAGATTTTATTTCAGTTTGAGCTTGTTTGATTGGTTGAATTCGACGCCAAAGTTGGTCGTCCGAATTCGTAATTTCCAACTTGTAAAATTCCATTTTTTAACACGGGACTCCAGATTTCATTTCTGACACTACCATTAGACTTGTGGCGTCGTTCTGGCATGTTTTCATATAAAATTTGTTAGATTTGAAGAACGTGGGCCCGGGCACGCATTTCGGTGCAAAGCGGGTCCCACATTCTGGGTCAACGGGACTTTTTGACGCCGGCTCATCGGAATCCAATTCCGGAGATACCGTTGAGTTCGTATCGTCATTCTGGACTCGTTGACATATAATTTGCTAGGTTTTGGTGGACATTGGGTCTGGCACGCATTTCGGTGCAAGTCGGATACCAATATCCGGGTCAATGGGTCATTTTGAGATCGGCTCATCGGAATCCAATTCCGGAGATACCGTTGAGTTCGTATCGTCATTCTGGACTCGTTGACAGGTAGTTTGCTAAGTTTTGAGAACTTTGGCTCCGGTACGCATTTTCGTGCAAACCGGAATTCCAAGTTCTGGTCAACGGACCAAAATGAGATCGGGTCAACGGAATCCAATTCTGGAGATACCGTTGGGTTCGTATCGACATTCTGGTTGCGTGGACATATAATTTGTTATATTTTGTAGACTTGTTTTCTTGCACGTTTTTCGGTGCAAAACGGCTCCGACACGGACACCGTTTTGATCCGAAATTACCTTTTTGCCCTTGTGTCCAAATTGGACCGTTGGATAGGCTATCCTAGCTAATTTGACCATTCTGGACACGTTGGCGATGTTCATTTCATCGTCCGACAATGTTTGTTAATAATTTCTCTGAGCTTAACCTTTTTATAATTAATTAAAAATTAATTCATATAATGTTCGTATTTCGGGATTAGTACAACGAAACTGGGATCAGTCAATTCCAGTGATCTCACATCGCTGAAATTGATAAGTTGGATACGTGGATCACTATAATAAGATTATCAACCTTACCGATAATCTTCTTATCTCGATTTACGTGTCGTAAGTTTCAACGTACAAATAACGAAGTACACTTTATAATAGACTAGAATTGACCCTGTTTGACCAGAGTTGACCAGTTGACCCAAAGTCAACTGTAAGTCAACACTTGACCTAGTTTGACTAAATTATTGACCGGAGTTGACCTAGAGTTGTTTTGACTTAGAAGAACCTAGAATAATGTAGATTGCTTGTAGAGTTTCTTTTATTACAACTTGAACCCCTTGTAACCTGTATTGCTTTAAATAGGACTCTGTGGCTTCAGTGGGACCCCCCCTATACTTATCAGCTGTTCAGGTTATCGAGGCGAGTACATTCTCTGATCATTTCATATCCTGCTTAGAATTATTTCCTGCAGTAGATTACTTTACTTGTACTGTCACGTTGGTCACACGGATTGGTACTATATGGATCCCTTCTCGAGATGTTATCCTTAGGGAGCATCGGGTACTACATGTTCTGTGCGTTTCACTTACATGAAGTATCATATGCTTCATTGGTTCTTTGATCACTTACGACATATACTCTTATGATCGTAGAGTCTTCCTAGAATCCTTATCTCATTTATGGGACTACTATGTATCACCTTCGGGGTCTATCACCTTCGGGGTCTATCACCTTCGGGGGCTTATCACCTTCGGGGTCTACCACCTTCGGGGTCTACCACCTTCGGGGTCTGTTACATAGCATCATATAACATAACCTGGCTGGATCCTTGTGTATTGATTGGGGGTACGGGGGAGTAGAATTGGACATGTGAATAATACACCAGTAGTGTAGTATCAGAATCTTTTCCATAGTGTAGCATCAGAATCTCCTATGCCATTTACATGTTTATATTGTACTCTGATTCACTAGTCACTGCTAGTTCCCTATGTATAGTAGATATTTCTATTACAGTTCTCTCTCTGTTTACATACTGCATTCTTTCAGTACTTGTATCTTACTTTACTGCATGAATATATTTTCTAACCTGCGATGAACTGTTGAGATGTAATGTGCTCGTTCCAGTCCTGACTGGACCTATTGATAAATTTTACAGATAGCCTGGAGGTGCCTGCTAGCCTAGAGGAGACACAGTAGGGGTTATTTAGGTAGTTATTTCATTTTGTCTGGAGTTGTATTTACTTTGTGGATTACTGTATCTGTATTGAGTTTTGAGATGTATTTCTGAGTTTATGTATCTTAGACACTTAGGCTTCTATCTCCTGTATCTCTTTTGGATTTCATATTTTATCTATCTTTATCATGCTCTACCTTAGATGTGATTGAGTCTGTATCTGCTATGTCATCCCCATTCGGGGAGTATAAACTATTTAGTGTTATACTGTTAGATGCATTGAGACCTAGGACAGCGTTCTACCGCCGACACTGCGGCGTAGGCTGGGCGTTGTTACGTTCTCGTACCCTAACGCTAGGGTGCGGGTCGTGACACGTTTTTAGTGGTGGCCCATGCAGGTCGAGACTAAAGTGTAGTGGTATTTGAACTAGAGTACCACTACAGCCTGTAGTAGGATTAGGATATATTTTGAAGATACTCAATCACAGATAGGAACCCTTGAGAGATTTTCGGGACGACCCTGGAGAATCTTATTTAACTTCGATTTGAATACTCTCTTTTTTCCTTGATTTAATTATTTTACTTTTGTTGTTAAACTTAATTTTTACGGATTATTGTTGAATTTGAGTTTGTATTTATTTTGATGGAAGATTTTCGAAATTTGAATTTTGATGATAGCTGTTGCATTCGAGTTTGCATTTTGATAGATTGTGTTCACTTTTGAATTTTGATGTTCGTTAATAAATTTTGATTTGATTTTTGAGTATTCATTGTTGATTTAATTTGATTTTTGGCAAGATGAAATTATATGGGCTAGGTCATCTATGTTAGGGAATCTAGTCTTCTATAGTCACATTAACCAGCATGGTGAGGACATATAGTCTGACTCTGGATGTATTTCTCGAGTGTGGGAATTTAAGGTTTTCGCAGCCAAGCATGCGGCACCACGAAAATGTTAAATACCATGATTCTAGAGATATGTGCATAAGTTAAGGGCTCTGTGATTATCGTAGCCTTGCTTACTAGTATGACGAGGATTTAGAGTACCATGATTTTGGATAGACGCATATGATTATCGGATTGCACCTTAAAATATTTTGAACATATTTTCTCTACCTTTTTCTCAGTCATTCAAAAAAAAAGGGAATTATTGTTTGTTGTTTTGCCTAGTTTCTTGTCATTTAACTTAAGAGTATGTTTAGTTGTTTTCATAAACCTTGTGAAATTTCTTGCTATGAGTTTTTCACAATACCATGAGTCGATGATTTTTGCTAGACTTTATCTTGAATTTGATATTAAGTCTGGATTTCAAAACGGTTCCTTCTTTAAACTGATAAGCAGAACAATTTTCTTACTATTTCTTCTTGCTATTATTCTTGTATTAAGTAATAATAATAATAAAACTGTCTTGATTTCACTAATCACCTGCTTCACAATCTTGGTAGAAATCTAAATGCTGCTCTTGATATAGAATTTGGTTTTTATTTTGGGATATGAGGATATAGATATAGTGGACACAAACACTTTGTCTGATACATATGCATGCTACGCTTGATTTCCAACATATCTAGATAATATTAATATGTCATTAATGTTAAATTTTCAAAATTTCAATGTTTCTGGCTTTCTGCTTTTTCAGTTTAAAATTCGTAATTTAAATATAAAATTTCATGTTATTAGTTATGTTTACATCACTGCAACATGTTAATATTACACTTGTTTAAATATTAGCTTATTTTCAGATTTTGTATGTAAATGCTGAACTAAAACTGGGTTTAACCTTTCAATACTAAGCTATAACCCTGTACAAGGACACACACACACGCCTACTATCTAACCATATGAACATGTCCCCATACACATGATGCTAGTTTTCCCTCTCTATGCTCTCTATATTATATAATGCGATTGGATTTCAATGCAAGTGATTTTCAATTCCTTAATTTTCAATTTGACTTCCTGTACCCTTTTAGATGATTGGTGGTTACCTTTCTTTATTTTTGATGAGTACCAGTTTTCACATGGGATGATAGACTGTCTTACAGTTTTGATGATTTGATATTTCTGCATCCTTTCTCGTTTAGCACCCTGGATTGCTTGTGTTTGATACCCTGTGACCGTTGGTTAGCATGACTAGTATACCTAGATGAGACTTTCAATACCACCGTATGCCATGACCCTGTATGCCGTTCTTTTGATGGTATGTTTTATTTAAGTTCTGGGACTTTTATTGTGGGGGTTTGACCTAGAGGGAGTAGGGACATTTTAATTTCGAGGACGAAATTTTTATAAGGTGGGTAGGATGTGAGCACCCTGAATTTCGGGTTGAATTTTTTTCATTTTTATTTTGTATTTCTGATTATTGGTTTTGATAAATATTTTATTCTATTTATTTATCTGTTAGTGTACTTTTTCATGCCAATAATATTTGGAGTATCAGGGATGTTCAACTCTGGAAATCCTCTTCACGAGTTTTGGAGTGGACACGATTACCTTCATGACGGTATATGGTGTCCCACCCAAACTTATTCCCTTGTGCCCTTTTTTCTTCGCTGAACTTCGGGTCGAATTAGACCGTTCGATCAGTAATTGATTTTCCCACTTTTTTCCTCGATCATTTTCAGCGCGTTACCATGATATTTAAATTGGGAGCGCAAGACCAGTCATTTCCTTGAAACCAACTCCTCATTGATGATCTACTCGAGACGCTCGTCACCCATGACCTTCGTTTTCCACTCATTCATGTCATTTTGGGCTCCATTTGATTCGCACAACTTTCCCGACGCGTGACCCGATTTTATTTCACGCCACGGCGTCACATTCATTTTCCAACTTGATTTGTGGGTCCCCTGTCGACCAAAACCTGTTCGCCCCAATTATGGACATGGCCCACTTTGAGCCTACTATCCGTCCGCCACTTGTGTCCCATTATTTGGAATCCCCATGTACTACTTATTTCTCCATGATCATCGACGTCTAATTTTTAATTCTATTTTTGCACGATGTCCAGTTTTGACCCAATCCGGCTCCACCGAGTCCAGTCCAGCTCCATGTTATTCTCTATCGGGACACCCCCATATTTTCTTGCCCAAAAATACTAGTACCCATTTTGCCTATTTTTCTATATTTGATAGAAATTTTACATTGATTTTTAATCCTTGGAATTACCTATTTTCTCTATTTTCTATCATAGCCATTGATATTCCCTTCATTAAATCATAACCATTCATCCTACTTGGAACAAACCCCCTCACAGCCAACCCCTTGGCCGGCCCTAATATCTAGGGAGAGAATCTTTTCTCTCTCTCTCTTATCCTCTCTTTTCCTCTCTTCAATAATTATTATTCACCTCTCTCTCTCTTCCTATTGTTTTTAAACAATCATCTTCATCACTCCACACCACAGCCCGACATCCTCCCCCACACAACCCGACCACCACCTCAGTCCAGTCACCTCCGCCGTGGCATGGCCGTCGGCCACCACCCGACCTTTCCACCATCTTCACCATTCTACTCTTCCTCCTCCATGGATCATCCGCCACCACCATTGCTCTCGAACGGCCACTCCTCCAACATTTCGACCCAAAGCCGACCACCACCACCTTCATTTCGTCGCGCCGCCGCCCCTGGCCTCGCCGGGCCAGGCCAGATGAGCGCACCGCCGCGCCTCGTCGCCGGCCAGGCCGCGCGACCCGGCAGCAGCAGCGGCTGCGCTTGCATGGCGCGCCTCTTCCGCGCGCGCACGAGCGGTACAGCGCCGCCGTGGACGGCCACGCACCGCCGTGGGCAGCCCCCCCTCCGGCGATCTCAGGTGGATAGTTCCCTGGCGGCCACCGTCCTCCGGAACGCGCCGTCGAGGCGATTTCTGCGTTTTGAACGACATCCCGTCGTGACGCGCGCGAGATTGAGTCCGTTTGGGCGCTCCGTCGCAGCGACTTCGTGCGCGTTTTCCCGGAGATTCGACCGTTGGATCGGCGATTTCTTCGCTCCGTCGCAATCTCGGTATATCCACCTTCATCCCTGTCAATTTTCGTCCGTTAATTTTATCGTTTGATACATGAAAACCGGCCACCAAGTTGACCGTTTAAATTGTATTAAATTTGGACAGTTTCGCGGGGCCAACTTCGTCAGCTTGTATCTCCTCCACCGCAGCTCCGTTTGGCGTGCTACCAGTTCCGGTGCGAAGCTGGTATAACCCTCTTCCTGCCCCCTTTAGATTTCATTTCAGTTTGAGCTTGTTTGATTGGTTGAATTCGACGCCAAAGTTGGTCGTCCGAATTCGTAATTTCCAACTTGTAAAATTCCATTTTTTAACACGGGACTCCAGATTTCATTTCTGACACCACCATTAGACTTGTGGCGTCGTTCTGGCATGTTTTCATATAAAATTTGTTAGATTTGGAGAACGTGGGCCCGGGCACGCATTTCGGTGCAAAGCGGGTCCCACATTCTGGGTCAACGGGACTTTTTGACGCCGGCTCATCGGAATCCAATTCCGGAGATACCGTTGAGTTCGTATCGTCATTCTGGACTCGTTGACATATAATTTGCTAGGTTTTGGTGGACATTGGGTCTGGCACGCATTTCGGTGCA
This sequence comes from Iris pallida, assembly GCA_029216955.1. Taxonomy (NCBI): domain Eukaryota; kingdom Viridiplantae; phylum Streptophyta; class Magnoliopsida; order Asparagales; family Iridaceae; genus Iris; species Iris pallida. The sequence goes on from JANAVB010042875.1 coordinate 241,043, forward strand.
AGTCGGATACCAATATCCAGGTCAACGGGTCATTTTGAGATCGGCTCATCGGAATCCAATTCCGGAGATACCGTTGAGTTCGTATCGTCATTCTGGACTCGTTGACAGGTAGTTTGCTAAGTTTTGAGAACTTTGGCTCCGGTACGCATTTCCGTGCAAACCGGAATTCCAAGTTCTGGTCAACGGGCCAAAATGAGATCGGGTCAACGGAATCCAATTCTGGAGATACCGTTGGGTTCGTATCGACATTCTGGTTGCGTGGACATATAATTTGTTATATTTTGTAGACTTGTTTTCTTGCACGTTTTTCGGTGCAAAACGGCTCCGACACGGACACCGTTTTGATCCGAAATTACCTTTTTGCCCTTGTGTCCAAATTGGACCGTTGGGTAGGCTATCCTAGCTAATTTGACCATTCTGGACACGTTGGCGATGTTCATTTCATCGTCCGACAATGTTTGTTAATAATTTCTCTGAGCTTAACCTTTTTATAATTAATTAAAAATTAATTCATATAATGTTCGTATTTCGGGATTAGTACAACGAAACTGGGATCAGTCAATTCCAGTGATCTCACATCGCTGAAATTGACAAGTTGGATACGTGGATCACTATAATAAGATTATCAACCTTATCGATAATCTTCTTATCTCGATTTACGTGTCGTAAGTTTCAACGTACAAATAACGAAGTACACTTTATAATAGACTAGAATTGACCCTGTTTGACCAGAGTTGACCAGTTGATCCAAAGTCAACTGTAAGTCAACACTTGACCTAGTTTGACTAAATTATTGACCGGAGTTGACCTAGAGTTGTTTTGACTTAGAAGAACCTAGAATAATGTAGATTGCTTGTAGAGTTTCTTTTATTACAACTTGAACCCCTTGTAACCTGTGTTGCTTTAAATAGGACTCTGTGGCTTCAGTGGGACCCCCCCTATACTTATCAGCTGTTCAGGTTATCGAGGCGAGTACATTCTCTGATCATTTCATATCCTGCTTAGAATTATTTCCTGCAGTAGATTACTTTACTTGTACTGTCACGTTGGTCACACGGATTGGTACTATATGGATCCCTTCTCGAGATGTTATCCTTAGGGAGCATCGGGTACTACATGTTCTGTGCGTTTCACTTACATGAAGTATCATATGCTTCATTGGTTCTTTGATCACTTACGACATATACTCTTATGATCGTAGAGTCTTCCTAGAATCCTTATCCCATTTATGGGACTACTATGTATCACCTTCGGGGTCTATCACCTTCGGGGGCTTATCACCTTCGGGGTCTACCACCTTCGGGGTCTACCACCTTCGGGGTCTGTTACATAGCATCATATAACATAACCTGGCTGGATCCTTGTGTATTGATTGGGGGTACGGGGGAGTAGAATTGGACATGTGAATAATACACCAGTAGTGTAGTATCAGAATCTTTTCCATAGTGTAGCATCAGAATCTCCTATGCCATTTACATGTTCATATTGTACTCTGATTCACTAGTCACTGCTAGTTCCCTATGTATAGTAGATATTTCTATTACAGTTCTCTCTCTATTTACATACTGCATTCTTTCAGTACTTGTATCTTACTTTACTGCATGAATATATTTTCTAACCTGCGATGAACTATTGAGATGTAATGTGCTCGTTCCAGTCCTGACTGGACCTGTTGATAAATTTTACAGATAGCCTGGAGGTGCCTGCTAGCCTAGAGGAGACACAGTAGGGGTTATTTAGGTAGTTATTTCATTTTGTCTGGAGTTGTATTTACTTTGTGGATTACTGTATCTGTATTGAGTTTTGAGATGTATTTCTGAGTTTATGTATCTTAGACACTTAGGCTTCTATCTCCTGTATCTCTTTTGGATTTCATGTTTTATCTATCTTTATCATGCTCTACCTTAGATGTGATTGAGTCTGTATCTGCTATGTCATCCCCATTCGGGGAGTATAAACTATTTAGTGTTATACTGTTAGATGCATTGAGACCTAGGACAGCGTTCTACCGCCGACACTGCGGCGTAGGCTGGGCGTTGTTACGTTCTCGTGCCCTAACGCTAGGGTGCGGGTCGTGACAGTCTAACAGAAGATGACAAACAGTCCCTGATACAGCTTATCCATGAGTATCGACGTCTTCGTCTGGAGCTACGAAGATATGTCAGGGCTAAACTTGCAAGTGGCCGTGCATCGTCTCAATATCCTGTCCCATGTTAAATGGATCAAGCAGCAACAGCGTCGGTTCTGCCCCAACATTATGGATGCTATTGAGGAGGAGGTCGACAAATTCATAGAGAACGGTTTCATCCGCGAAGAGAAGCACCATGATTGGGTCGTAAATGTCGTCCCTGTCACTAAGAAGAAGGGGAAGACACGAATTTGCATAGACTTCAGAGACCTCATTTCGACCTGTACTAAAGATGAGTTCCCTCTCCCGATCACCGACGTGATGATTGACAACACCTGTGGCTTCGAGCGTATGTCCTTTATGGATGGGTTCTCCGGCTACAACCAGATCAATATGCTCCCCGAAGACAAAAATCATACGGCATTTCGGACTCCGAAGGGGGTGTATTGCTACACAGTAATGCCTTTCGTATTAAAGAACGCGGGAGCTACCTATCAAAGGGATATGAGTACCATATTCTGCAAGCATCTTCGGAAGACGGTAGAGTGTTATGTTGACGACATCATCGTCAAAAGCAAGTACAAATCCAACCACTTAGATGATCTATGGACGATGTTCGATCTAATGCGGACACATCAGCTAAAGATGAATCCAACCAAGTCTATCCTGGGCGTTTCCAGCGACAAGTTCTTAGGCTTCATCATCACAGCAAAATGAATTCATATCGACCCGGAGAAGATCAAAGCAATTCTTGACATGGCTCCTCCAAAGAACCTCCGAGAGCTTCGAGGTTTGCAGGGGCGACTAGCGTATATAAGGAGGTTCATAGCAGATCTCTCTGGCAAATGTCAACCCTTCACCAGACTAATGAAGAAATGGGTCACATTTGTATGGACCGAAGAGTGCCAGCGCGCGTTCGACGACATCAAGAAGTACCTCACCAGCCCTCCTGTGCTGGTAGCCCCAGTTGTGGTTAAGCCTTTTCGGCTGCATGTCCGAGCCATGGATCATTCTCTTGGTGCCTTATTAGCCCAAATGAATAAAGAAGGCCACGAACAAGCGATATATTATCTCAGTAGGACCATGGTTGGAGCCGAGCACCGGTATAATCCTGTTGAGAAGGAATGTCTCGCCCTTCTCTTTGCCATCCAGAAGATACGACATTATGTGATCGGACAGATAATCCATGTGGTATCCAGGATCAACCCTCTCAGAGTGTAATGTCCCAGTCCCAAAATACGTAGGAATAAAAATGTAGACATGCCAGCCGTATAATAAATATACGTAAGCTGTAAATGCAGTAAAACCATAGCTAACTAATCTTATCCACAAAAATAAAAGAATAAGAGATATCATATAATAACCATGAATTATCTTTGTACAATATGTTGTATGGAGACACATCCACTACCAACCAATTTAAAGAAAAGAGGTAGATGACATATGAAATGATTTAGCGAAGGTAACAAGAAAGACCCAAGATACATCATCTTCGAACGGATGGAGAAGATTACGATCTCGGCTAGAATACCTGCGGAAGACAAGAACACACACACACCTAGAGAGATAACCAGGTCCTCAGAGGGACATAACAAGATACATAATATCATGCCATATAAACTGAATAAATACTGCTCAATAATAAGTCAAACAAATCATAACATGGTCCAACACTCCACCCTTGAATTAGTGCACCATCCCCCCAACCAAACAAGGACAGGAGATGGCACACTAACCTATGATGAAGTATCTTTCCAAGTTACGAATCCAATATGGTATCCGGACCACAACAGGGTTCAGTAACTTCTCATCGGAGTAGTGAGCCACACCTACAACCAAACAAGGATAAAATATGGTAAACAAGTCTGCGACAAGTTACTTTTCTAAGCCACGGTCAGATACAAGTACCCAAACCAAAAGTACTCGTACCTAACGGATAAGGTGGCCTAACCAGTCTAAGTGTATACAGTTTTAAGAACATCCTCTAACGCATGGGCCCTGGCTAAAATGGGATCGGCATGGTCCCCCCTTGGGGCACCAGAGGCCCAATCAGTAAGAGCATGAGGTTTCGAAGAACGTCAGTGGCCGTCAGTAAAATAAGGGTCATCTTACACCGTATCTCCAGCGGAGCATCCAGATCACAAAAGGGAAGTGTATAGTAGCCCATACGCTAAGGATTGTCCTCTCTGCCCAATGCCTACTATGTCGTATCCACAAAACAGAACCTCTATTAACCACTGAGTCAAACTAATAATGCAAACACTATTAGCGGTTAATCCTATCGCACGTCTTATACGTACTGGTGGCCAGCCAGTCCCGCATGTCCGAGTTCTATATGCGACTCGCAACAACGTGGTACAAATGTGTCAAGGCCTATGAATGCAACACACAAAGGGTAGTACCTTAAATCTAAGTTCAATATGTAAGAAAATAGTACATAGCAGGAAATAGAATTGAATAGTAAAATTCTATCAAATTAAGCCATGTATCACAGTTTATTTTGCAGAAAGTAAATAGAAAGTAAATGCATAAAATATGAGCTACAATAAATAAATAACAAATGGCAAGGTATCTTGCCTGAGGTCCTTGCTGGTGAAACCGATAATCTCGTTGGGTACAGAATAGTCACAGGGCTACACAAGATGAGCTCAGACGATGTGACAAACTTCTAAAATAAAAACCAAATATAAAATATTCTAGAAAATTTCTGGGAAAAATATATGATGTGTATTTTTTCGTCAGCAAACTTCAAACGGTTCGTGATTCTGATTCCTAGTTTTCACAGAATCTCAAAAATACTAAAACGTATCAGATTTCGGACAACTGACACTCCACAAATTTTCCAGAAAATTAAGTTTAGAATTTATGAAAATTAAGTTTATATTCAGAAAAATACATCAATACGATTGCAACAAAAAAAATTGGAGGTCAAACGAAGTCCGGAGTTGGGAGTTATGGTCATTCGAAGTTGCTACAACCTTTGAAAATTGATGCTAAATTTATGACGAATTTTGGGCTTAGTTATGACGAAAAAAGAGAGAAATTTTCGAAAGATGATTTTATTCATAGATTCGATATATATATATATATATATATATATATATATATATATATATATATATATATATATATATATATATAATGGTTAGCAATTAACTAATTATGATATGATTAGAATTAAATCAATAAGGATGATTAGGATTACCAACTAATTTGGATATGAATATGATTGGTTTAAATAAGAAATGATCTAATTAATGCTAGATATGATTTCAATAGGATAAGAATTTCTAATGGATAAATATTTCCAAAAATTAAATCAAATAAATTATTAAAACAAATCAATTTGGTTTCAATCCTTTAAATGATCACCATAATAATTTTAAGTACTATTCTATATTATAAAATAATTCAAATCATATGAATCCAAATCCAAATCAAACTTAACATAATAACTTTAAAATATTATTTAATATTTATCAAAACAATTTAATTCATATAAATGATAAATCTTGAAATAAAATAACATTTCAAATCTAGATTAGACAAATCGTAATGCCATAATTAGTCATCATAAGTATTTTAAACATTATTTAGATTATCAACATAATTTAAAGTATAGTTTATAACCACCAAGATAATTTAAATAAATTCAAATATAATCAAATAACTGATTATCATATCAAAATAATACTCGATGTCATCAAATATTATAAGACTTACTTTTATAAATCCAAATCCTTATTTAAAAATAAATGGATAAAAATCTTTTATCGATAATTTTTTTAAAAGCAATTTTTAGAAGTTCGAAAATAATAACAACATATTTTATATTTCAAATAACAAAATTTGAGAACTTTTTTTTAGAAACATTATTTCAAACCATTAATTTAAAACTAGTTTTTGATAACAAAGTTAATCACAAAATATCTTTTATAAAATTTCGACAAAAATAACTTTTAAACAAAATAATTAAAATATATAGAAATAATTTTAAAAAAATTTGGGAAGAGGAGTTACAAATCTACCCACCTTAGAAAAAAATTTCGTCCTCGAAATTTAAGGACTACTAGGATAGACGGACTTGGTTGATCGGTAAAAAGATAGTATGAATTTATGATAAGAGAAAATAGATGGAAGGAAAAAAAGAATTTCTTTAATGAAAAAATTAATCAATTTGGGTGAAGATAGAAGAAGTGAATGGATATGACTTGGTGTGCATGGACACCATACACATACACGTTTGTAGGTGGAGAAAATTTGGAGAAAAATTTGTGTGAAGAAAATAATGACAAGCTAACATATAGATAGGGTAAAAATCTTGGTTAGATAAGGATTATGATTGTTTAAACCCCGCTAGATAATTTACAATTAATTTAACCATTTTTAAATCCAATTCAACCAATCCATTAAAAAAATAGATATTCTTTTTCTTCATTTTAAACTATTTAAATCAAAATTAGAAAAATTAATTTTCCAATTTAAATTATCATGACAATTAAATAACTAAATCTAACAAATTTTCAATTATCTTTTTTTTATAAATAGTAAAAGTACAATAAAAATTAATTTCAAAATTCATGATAATAAATCTTTAAATAGTTGATAGATCTCTTTGCAAACAAATAAAATAAATTACAATTAGTTTTTAAAAATCAAAATATACATGAATTTAACTTCATGTACCTCGCATGCGAATAGAGCATATTATTTACAAAAATATTATTTTCTAACTTATCATAAATACTTGTATAACAAGTAAAAATAGTTTTTAAGTAGTAGTAAAATAAATTCAAGTTTGAAGAATATTTGGCATATAAAAATATTTACCTGCTATGATATTGATCCACAATAGTTATTTCCTATAAAAATATTTATAATTAAAATTTTGTAAAAACAATTTTAAATACTTCGTATATACGGATTCACTCTAGACGTACGAATACCAACATAAAATAATTATCAAAATAAACTAAAAAAATCATAGTGAATTTTAGGGGGTTTACATCTTACCCAACTTACAAGAAGTTTTTCCTCAAAATTAAAAATAATTAGGTAGGCAAAGTTAAGGAGTTCTAAAGTGTTTATCCATATGGAAACACGATCGAATGATTGGTCGAGGCGAAGGAACGACGTTTAAATCAAAACACACAATTAGAAAATTGTGATTTAGCTAATAAATCATGGACATGGTTAATTAACGCAAGAAAGAAAAGATTAGGGGTTTTAAGTAGATCAAGATAAAACAAAATTGAAGATTAATAAGGAATTGAGTAGATTAAGATAACATAATTAGAGACTTGGAGATATTTGTTCATTGAGAGTAAATTGTATGATAGTCGTCTAGGTTTGGGTACGATTAAGGAAATACTTCTAATCATTCTTAGGTTTCCAAACGATTAGAAAGTCGCGATAGTGGATATAAGGTCGAAGGAAAGGATGAGTAGTTTCAGAAGAGGATATAGTCACGGGTTGGTAATGGCTAACTACACGTGGCCATAAGTGGTAGGGCAACTAAAGGGGATACTCTGTATGAGTGATTTCGTCCTTCTAAAATAGGTGAAAGACAAAAGCAATAAAGGGTTCAAGAAGCTACGATTGAATACAATTACGGTTTTCAAAGGCGATTGAATAGTTTCAAAAGGGATTATCAGGGCAAACGTGGATGAGATCCTAAAGGGCTAGTACATTTGTTAACTACATCTCAAATCTACGTCGAGTAATCGTAAGAAAGGCGAACCAAAATGCACTTGGTTGATCAGACCATTATGCATCGGTCCTGATTAGACAACACGTTAGTAGGAGCTCTTCCAATAACATATGTCATGAACAAGCTTGATAAAGAATGAGCTTGCAAAACTAGACTATATTTGCAGTGTTAGTCAAGTTAGTCCAAATATAAGTACAAGAGAATGATTGGAAGAAAAATATGAAGATTCAAGTTCCTTAAAATCTAAATCCCGTTCGAGGTTTGGGCCTATACAGTCATACTAATGTCTCCTTGTCTATGGCTTGGTTGGCCAGATGGGTTAGGGTCCTCTAAATTCTATAATCTAAGTAATCCTATTAGTATAGGGTCAAAGAGAGTATTAGGTTGTGAGGTATCTACCCAACTTACAAGAGTTAAACTAATAGTGTGATGGAACAATGGAACATATCTATCTAGTATGGGTTTCTTCCTAGCCACTATCAAGCACAAAAGAAGGATAATAATTTACGGTAGAGAAAATCAAGCAAGATACAAATCAAGGAGTTAAGCGAGAGTTCAAGGACGAAATAGAGAAAAAAGGTCAAGTATGTGGATGAGATCCTAAACTCTAACCCTATACGTAGGCTTGCTTGGTACGTTAAAGTAACCAAACAATTTATCGTAGACTTGCATGGGCCACCACAAAAATGTGTAACGTCCCAGTCCCAAAATAAGTAGGATTAGGAACGTAGACATTCCAGCCGTATAATAAATATACGTAAGCTGTAAATGCAATAAAACCATAGCTAACTAATCTCATCCACAAAAATAAAAGAATAAGAGATATCATATAATAACCATGAATTATTTTTGTACAATATGTTGGGCGAAGACACATCCACTAGCAACCAATTTAAAAAAAAGAGTACATGACATATGAAATGATTTAGCGAAGGTAGCAAAAAAGATCCAAGACACATCATCTTGAAGGGATGGAGAAGATCACGAACTCGGCTAGAATACCTGCAGAAGACAAGAACACACACATGAAGAGATAACCATGTCCTTAGAGGGACGTAACAAGATACATAATATCATGCCATATAAACTGAATAAATATTGCTCAATAATAAGTCAACCAGATCATAGCATGGTCCAACACTCCACCCTTGAATTAGCGCAGGACAAGAGATCACACACTAACCCAAGATGAAGTATCTTTCCAAGTCACGAATCCAATATGGTATCCGGACCACAACAGGGTTCAGTACCATCTTATCGGAGTAGTGAGCCACACCTACAACCAAACAAGGACAAGATGTGTCAAATTAGTCTGCGACAAGTTACTGTTCCTAGCCACGGTCAGATACAAGTATCCAAACCAAGAGTACTCGTACCTAACGGATAAGGTAGCCTAACCAGTCTAAGTGTATACAGTTTTAGGAACATCCTCCAACGCATGGGCCCTGGCTAAAATAGGATCGGCATGGTCCTCCCCTTGGGGCACCGGAGCCCCAATCAGTAAGAGCATGACGTTTCGAAGAACGTCAGTGGCCATCAGTAAAATAAGGGTCATCTCACACCGTATCTCTAGCGGAGCATCCGGATCACAAAAGGGAAGTGTATAGTAGCCTATACGCTAAGGATTGTTCTCTCCGCCCAATATATACTATGTCGTATCCACAACACAGAACCTCTACTAACCGCTAAGTTAAACTAATCATGCAAACACTATTAGCGGTTAATACTATCGCACGCCTTATACGTACTGGTGGCCAGCCAGTCACGCATGTCCAAGTTCTATATGCGACTCACAGCAACGTAGTGCAAATGTGTCAAGGCCTATGAATGTAACACACAAAGGGTAGTACCTTAAATCTAAGTTCAATATGTAAGAAAATAGTACATCGTAGGAAATAGAACTGAACAGTAAGATTCTATCAAATTATGTCATGTATCACAGTTTATTTTGCAAAAAGTAAATAATAAGTAAATGCATAAAATATGAGCTACAATAAATAAACAACAAATGACAAGGTATCTTGCCTGAGGTCATTGCTGGTGAAACCGATAATCTCGTTGGATACAGAATAGTCACAGGGCTACACAAGATGAACTCAAACGATGTGACAAACTTCTAAAATAAAACCAAATATAAAATATTCTAGAAATTTTTTGGGAAACATATATGATGTGTATTTTTCTGTTAGCATTCCGAAACTTCAAACGATTCATGATTCTGATTCCTGGTTCTTCCAGAACTCGAAAATACTAAAACGTGTCAGATTTCGGACAACTGACACTCCACAAATTTTCTAGAAAATTAAGTTCAGAATTTATGAAAACAAAATTTATATTCAGAAAATATACATCAATACGATTCCAACAAAAAAACTAGAGGTCAAACGGAGTCCGAAGTTGGGAGTTATGGTCATTCGAAGTTGCTACAACCTTTGAAAATTGAGGCTGAATTTATGACGAATTTTGGGCTTAGTTATGATGAAAAAAGAGATAAATTTTGACAAGGATGGTTCGAAAGATGATTTTATTCATAGATTCGATATATATATATATATATATATATATATATATATATATATATATATATATATATATATATATATATATATATATATATATAATGGTTAGCAATTAACTAATTATGATAGGATAAGAATTAAATCAATAAGGATGATTAGGATTACCAACTAATTTGGATATGAAAATGATTGGTTTAAATAAGAAATGATCTAATTAATGCTAGATATGATTCCAATAGGATAAGAATTTCTAATGAATAAATTTTTCCAAAAATTAAATCAAATAAATTATTAAAAATAAATCAATTTGGTTTCAATCCTTTAAATGATCACCATAATAATTTTAAGTATTATTCTATATTATCAAATAATTCAAATCATATAAATCCAAATCCAAATCAAACTCAACATAATAACTTTAAAATAATATTTAATATTTATCAAAACAATTTAATTCATATAAAACATAAATCTTTAAATCAATAACATTTCAAATCTAGATTAGACAAATCGTAATGCCACAATTAGTCATCGTAAGTATTTTAAACAATATTTAAATTCAACATAATTTAAAGTATCGTTTATAACTACCAAGATAATTTAAATAAATTCAAATATAATCAAATAACTTATTATCATATCAAAATAATACTCGATGTCATCAAATATTATATTACTTACTTTTATAAATTCAAATCTTTATTTAAAAATAAAATGATAAAAATCTTTTATCGCTAAATTGTTTTTTAAAACCAATTTTTAGAAGACCGAAAATAATAACAACATATTTTATATTTCAAATATCAAAATTTGAGAAATTTTTTTTAGAAACATTATTTCAAACGATTAATTTAAAACTTGTTTTTGATAACAAAAGTAATCACATAATATCTTTTATAAAATTTTGACGAAAATTACTTTTTTAAACACAATAATTAAAATATATAGAAATAATTTTAAAAAAATTGGGAAAAGGAGTTACAAATCAACCCACCTTAGAAAAAAATTTCGTCCTCGAAATTTAAGAACTACTAGGATAGACGGATTTGGTTGATCGGTAAAAAGATAGTAAGAATTTATGATAAGTGAAAATAGATGGAAGGAAAAAGAGAATTTCTTTAATGAGAACATTAATCAATTTGGGTGAAAATAGAAGAAGTGAATGGATATGGCTTGATGTGCATGGACACCATGCACATACACATTTGTAGGTAGAGAAAATTTGGAGAGAAATTTGTGCGAAGAAAATAATGACAAGCTAACATATAGATAGGGTGAAAATCTTGGTTAGATAAGGATTATGATTGTTTAAACCCCGCTAGATATTTCAAAATTAATTTAATCATTTTTAAAACCAATTCAACCAATCCATTAAAAAATAGATATTCTTTTTCTTTATTTTAAACTATTTAAATCAAAGTTAGAAAAATTAATTTTCCAATTTAAATGATCGTGACAATTAAATAATTAAATCTAAAAAATTTTCAATTATCTTTTTTTTAAATAGTAAAAGTACAATAAAAATTAATTTCAAAATTCATGATAATAAATACTTAAATAGTTGATAGATCTCTTTGCAAACAAATAATATAAATTATAATTAGTTTTTAAAAATCAAAATATACATGAATTTAACTTCATGTTTCTCTCATGCGAATATAACTTATTATTTACAAAAATATTATTTTCTAAGTTATCATAAATACTTGTATAACAAGTAAAAATAGTTTTTACGTAGTAGTAAAATAAAATCAAGTTTGAAGAATATATGGCATATAAAATATTTACCTGCTACGATATTGATCCACAATAGTTATTTTCTATAAAAATATTTGTAATTAAAACTTTTGTAAAAAGAATTTTAAATACTTCGTATATACGGATTCACTCTAAACGTACGGATACCAACATAAAATAATTATCAAAATAAACTAAAAAAATCATAGTAAATTTTAGGGGGTTTACACAGAGTCCTTATGACCAAGCCAGGGGTACTGAATTCACGACTAGCCACATAGACAATCCTCTTGACTCCTTACGACATGGTGTTCATCCCACAGAAGGCAGTCAAAGGCCAAGCGTTGGCAGATTTTCTAGCGACTCATCCGGTGCTAGAAACTTCAAAACTCTAGGAAGAAATCCCTGATGAAGTACTGGAGTCCAACGCATTTCGGACAACTCAGTAAGGCACACGTTCTTTAACGGAGCCTCAAGAGCAGGACCAAATGATGAAATCATAGCAGGGGTCCGGATCGTTCTTGTTACTACGAACGACCTAGTTATCAATCGTGCATATTCTCTCATGGAATTATGCACCAACAATGCTGCAGAGTCTAACGCCCTCATCATCGGACTCCAACTCGCCAAATAGCTGGGGGTTGACTACATTGAGGCCTATGGAAACTCAAAATTGATCATCAGTCAGGTTCGAGGTCAGTAAGAGGTTCAACATGAGGACTTAATCCCTTACCACCAGGCGACAATCGACATTGTCTCCACCTTCACAGGATTCTTTATAGAACATGTGCCATGGTTGCAGAACTTGGAGGCCGACGCACTAGCCGGTCTCGCCGTCTCTTTGGCCACCCCCATCGGATCTCATTATACCATTTCAGTAACAGGCCAGGAGTTAGTCTGTCCAAAGAATTCCCTGCGTGCATGTCAGAACTACTCATTACAAGTAGGTCCGGATGAAGACACTAGGGATTCGCGGTTCCCATTTACAGACTATGCAGTTTATGGGATTCTGCCTGAAGACCAAAGAGAAGCAGCTTCTATCAGGAGGCGCTCACTCTGCTTCTTCTACAATTTGGCCCCCAAAATGCTATATCGTCGCTCATACAATGGACTTCTCTTATATTGTTTGTCTCGTATAGAGGCATACAAAGCACTCAAAGAAGTGCATGATGGAACCTGCGGAGCCCAGCAGCCGGGCCCCAAGCTACAAGATCGGCTACGCCGTATGGGCTATTACTGGCCCACTATAATAGTAGATGCCGTTGAGTATGCAAAGAAATGTCGAGCGTGCCAATTTCATACAAATTTCATCTATCAACCTTTGGAATATTTATACCCCATGGTGGCCTTGTAGCCATTCGAAGCCTGGGGAATGGATATCGTGGGGCCAGTCAGCCCACCCTCCTCCAAAAGAAACTGGTTCATCCTCGCCATTACAGATTATTTCTCCAAATGGGCAGAAGCAGTACTATTGGTAGAGGTGAAGACTTCTAACGTGATCAGTTTCATCAAACATCACGTCATTTACCTTTTTGGAGTTCCTAAATGGATCATTCACGATAACGGCCCTTAGTTCGTAAGCCATGAATTCCACCAGTTCTGTGACAAAGCCGAATTCAAAATATGGCGTCAACAACTTACAACCTGGCAACTAAAGGATTCGCTGAGGCATTCAAAAAAACCATTGTCAAACTCCTCAAAAAGGTCGTCTCCTCTAACAAACGTGACTGTAATCAGAAGTTAGACGACTGTCTATAGGACTACCGTACGACTGTTCATACACCTACAAGCAGTACACCATTCTCCTTGGTCTATGGCAGCGAGGCTGTCCTTCCCTTGGATATTCAAATCTCGTCCTTACGGGTAGCCATCACTAATCAGTTAACCGTCGAAGACAATCAGCGCAGGCGGTTACAAGAGTTAGAAGCGTTGGATGAAAGGCGCTTGCTCGTACAACAAAGGATTGAGCTTTACCAAGCTTGCATCTCTGGGGCCTTCGACAAAAAGGTCTGCAAAAGATCCTACCAGGTAGGCGACCTCATCTTGGCAGTATGGAGGCCGATGGTGATGACCCACAAGACGGTTGGAAAGTTCGAGCCCAAGTGGGAAGGACCGTTCGTCATAGAAACGGTATACTTCAACGGTGCTTATCGGCTAGCTAAGCCTAATGGTGACTTGCTAATGATGCCCATCAATGGAAAGTTCCTAAAAAAGTTTTACGTCTGAAGACAGAACAAGCATAGGCACCCATATCCCCTAAAAAGGGTGCCCATGAGTTCTGGTAAGAGGATCTCTCTTCCTCCCTCCTATATATTCTCTCAACTAGATGAAAAACTTCATGTCTATATTACTGGATAGCTCCTCTACGCCTGAAAGACGCGACTACCAGGTCCATATTACCTCTGAGTAGTCGTTCTTCTCGTATCAGTTCTATGATTATCCCGGTGGTCTAGAAAACAGTTCACATCCATATTACCTCTGGATTGTTGTTCTATACTCCGGCAAAGATCAAGCCTACCACGTCCATATTACCTCTGGCCAGGCAAATATATTATGAAGATTCCCTCTTTATTCTGAAAACAAAAGCAAAGGGAACAAAAAAGCTTCTACATATAAAAACATGTGGCTACAAAGACCTATTACAGACTCTTCATAGTTAAATACACAGAAGCCAAAAAAGAGAGAGTTGAAATTGTGGTACAAGCTCTCAATAGCGTGGGCGAGGCGGTGACAGGGCCAATAACTTCCTAGTCAAAAGGAAGCCATCGCCTGAAGCTGCTACTAGCCTGAGCCGGGGATGAAGAGCACCACAGGACTCCCCTATATCCCCAGCTGGCCGGAGAGAGAGCAACCATAGCAGCATGCCTTGCCATTCCTTGGTCGGCATGGTAACCAATGCGAATTCAGAAAGCAAGGGTTTGAAACACCATTGACACCCACGACATCCAGGACGGGGGACGTCTCGAGATCCAGTAGTAGTTCTACTACAGCTTCTTTGGATGAAAAGATTTACCACCGACAGCCGCCTCAAGCAAACTCCAGGGTCGCCAAGAGCCCAGCATCGGGCAAGCAAGGCCATTATTGAAGCAGCTGAGTTTTCTCTTGAAGGGGATAGCCTTTTATATAGGCTATTCGCGTGGTCCAAGCACGAGCCAGACATCGGTCAGAAGAAAGCTTACAAGTTAAGCTAAAGCTCCACTCCATGTCAGATGACAGTACTGCGAGTGACCGAAGGAACGTGACTCTGAACCTTTTCTGCTAAAGAGGTTCATGATCTCTGCAGAGATACAAGAGGCTCCAATATCAAGAAGCCATCAGGAGCCCATGCTCTGAAAAGATAACTCAGGACAATTAATGCTAAGAGCTAGGTGTGACACCAGCCATCACCTAGCTCATACAGTCCTGACACGTGTTTATTCTTCCGTTTAAAGTATCCCGAGCTTGACTCAAGTTTGGGACACTTTGAAGGGGGTCTTATAGAAGCATGAAAAATCTCAGCTACATCCCTTCACCAAAGCGCAAAAGATGCAAAAGACTTAGGCTCAGTGCTAAAAAGACAAAACAGATGATATAGAGAGGTCCCTTTATTGTCATGTCTACCAAAGTCTAGTAGAGACACATCAGGACTATACATAAGGGACAAATTATGTTCTTCTACAAAAGATCTAGTACAGATTCGATAGAGCCTAGAGGGATCTACAAGGGATGCAGTCTTCGTCGAAGCGCAGCCTTCCTTCTTCTCGACACGCACGTTGGAAGATTGATCTCTATCGAAGCGTGTTCTAACTTTCTTATGAGTGCAGCCTCTCAGAAGCATATCAGTTACTCAGTACTTTGCTTCAGAAGCCAAATCCTTCAAGTCAGAGGCACAGCTACTTGTCTACGCCAACCTTAGAAACAAGATGGTGGTAGGCCCCCCTCCCCTTCTTTTACTTCAGAAGCCAGTGTCTTCGCTCTAGAGATGCAGCTACCTGCCTGCGCCAATCTCAGACGCGCAAGGGTGTCATACCCTTCCCTTCGCAGCCAACACCTTCACTGTTCAGAGGAGCATCTACTTAGCTTCGTCCGCATGAGGCGCATGATGGTGATATTCTCACACCATTTTTATTCCCATAGCACAATCATCTGCTCCAGATCAGAAGCTTAAGTCACTCCTCTACAAGAGACTTGGGAACTCCTATCGCTACCAATGCAGGTCAGCCTGTCGCTCCAAAAGCACAGTAACCTCGCCAACCTGAAGCACAAGCCTACTTGTTGCCTACAACACAGTGACTCTGGTAACCCAAAATACAGCTTCATAAGTTGCTCTACATATATAGAAGTCTCATCGTCATTCGAAGCCAAGTTCACTCGTCGCCTGAAAGCACAGAGGTTCCGATAAACCCTTGGATCAATTTTCCCATTTTAGTATAAATTATTAAATGCTTAATTATTTAAGTTTAGTTAGATATAGATGAGAAGTAGGGATTTTGTAAACACATTCTACTCAGGGGCTTAAATGCAAACTTGCCTTTCAAATTCAAAGGAGTTGCTTTGGCCTTTTATTAAACCCCTGTAATCAAATAGGCTCTAATCCAAATTTAATTCTTTGTTCTGCATGACCTTGTGATAAAACCACAGAAACTCAAATCAAATCATTCCACTTATCTTTCACCTTATATAAATAGAGAGAGAGAAATCAACAAATCCCTTTCTCACCTGCGAACCCTAATATTTCCTACGCTACTTTGTTCGAGAAGGACTGCTGTTGAGAGGGTACGACAAGAACAGGGCATTCAGTGTCTCGAGATAGGTAATCCCTTTCTCCTTGTCTACCATACATATTAATTCCTTAAACGTAGTTAGCCGATCTTGTTTCAATAAAGATAAGGTGTTTGTAACAATTTCTATGAGATACTAATGGAAAATGTACTTGGCCCGGGATTTAGGCAAATAGAGATGTGGTTCATTTGTAGGTATACGCAGATAATGATTCATTGCATATATATAGATTATGTATCCGGGATATAGGTGTTAACGTATCACAATATGTTTCAATCATGCATTAAACTGCTAATCAGAAGAATTGGTTGCATTAATAATAGTTGAGGGCAGGGTAGGTTCACGCAGGGTAGACTCATGTGATACGTTCATGTATCCGTTAGCACGGTATACATACATGAATCCATTCACAAATGATACATGTTAACGTATCGGTTAGCACGCACTTTAGGGAGCCACCCAACTGGAATTTCAGTAGGTGAAGCTTTGTACCATTGGAGACCGTAGGTAGAGCATCATGTGGGGTTTTGTCCATCCTGATTTGAGTATCGAGAATCAGCAAATGCTTCGGAAGTCTGTCCTTGCGGATATAGATATCTGTATTTGGACTGTGCAATACGGGGTAATAATACTGGTTTAACTGGGTGATCACTTAGATGTGCTTGATTTACTATTGATAAAAACTTTTATCTTATGACCGGCAAACAATGTTGTACTATATTGGGACTTGTATATTAATTTAGAAGCAATTATTATCTTCTTCTCTATTAGCAGGTGTCATATGCCATGCTATATTATACATTTTGTTACTTTAGCAATATTTTTTTAACTACTGGCAGTTTTAATTTCTCTTCCATTCGACCCCTTAAAGACCATATTTGCTGTTATGTTGGCAAAAACCAAATCTGTATCAAATAGTAGATACCTAGGATGTCAATTTTACCCTGCTTTTATGTAAGCCCCCAAAATCTTGTTATTTGCTATTGTGTGAATCTCCATATGTTTCATGACGAGGCATATCACCTGCAGCCAAGTGTCAAAACATCATGGAGAGGATAAGGACAAGGATACATCCATGTATCTGAACATTTTGATTCCGGACCATGTGCCTAATAATACATTGAATAGGTAGTCATATCAATGCCCAGGTAAAACATAAATGAGGAAATCTCCGAAGAGTCAACTGTTCAGCCTCTGTTTGTGGGTGCCAAGTACAGTGTATCAGAGACACCAATATGGTATCAGACCAGATCTGAGATTAACAGTAGGATACCTTGGGTTGATATCAGATGAGGATATGATGGTCCTTGGGATCGATCTGCTCCTATTCTAGGTATTCATTACATTTCCTATTTGTCTGTTGTAGGCTAGTGTTGATCAACAGAAGGTAGACTTGGTAACGATAGGGATACATAAAGGTGGGCCAGTCGAGTAATATAGCACAGTCCTATGTGGATCACTTATAGTCGAATATAGATGGTGACTATATACAAGTATACAGGAAAAGAGACTGTATGTGGGAATTGGTATCTCAACTATGAGATAAAATGAGGGTAGGCAACTAATACTTGGGTGAGTATTAGAGACATTAATAACAGTGACATAAGAATAAAAAGGGCAGTCCAATACAACCACAGTAAGGTTTGGGTAAGTATTATATATTTAATTGAAGGCAACATGTTTATATGCAACACTATTAAGTCAGTAGTGACAACTTGAGTCTCTCTATGTAAGCAAGTGGGCTAATAGGTAGTTCCTAACAAACACATTTAAGTGTAGATAATGAACCTAGAAGCCTAATCACCAAATAGATAGGCTCAGTTGTACCTTCAAATTGTTTATTGATTCTATTAATCTATAAATAGGTTCTTTGGACTTTGACTAAGACTTGACTGTGCCAACAGCTCAGGACCACATGCAAGTATACCTTGCCTTTCTTTACAGCTTTATTTACATGCTTATCTTCTTTCATTATCTAGTTGATTTTGATTTGATTGCTGACATGTGCTTCTTCATTATTATATAGTCCTTGTTCACAGTTAGCCTTGTAGCCATATCGGACATATTTTTATTTGTACTTGATTGAGTTGTATCATAGGATGACTGTGTTATTAACTGAACTGCTATTTCCTGGTTTCGATTCTTGTAACCTGCGAGTCCACACACGGAGCAAGGGTTGACCGTTTGCAACTGCGAGTCTACACTCGGGGCGAGGGTGAATTGTCTTGAACTGACCTGCGAGTCCACACTCGGGGCGAGGGTTAGTGATTAGTTTCAAACCTGTGAGTCCACACTCAGGGCGAGGGTTTGTTATCCGTTGATCTCTTGTTTACATGTTTCTTCCAACAGTTCATTTATGCATAGTTATTCATATATTCATGTATCAAGTTTGCTTAGTCTTTTTCCTTTATATCCTGTTTTCTTTTAATGCATGATAAACTGTTAGAAAGGCTTGTATATTATGTATCTTGCTAGTTTGAGCCAGGTGCACACGAACGGGTTTGAGCCAGCTTCAGGCCACGGTACTACTGCAGTGAAGATGAATTTGATGTTTAGCCTAGTTTGACTCAGTTTATTTTATTTCATGTCTTTATTTTATTTTCGTCTATTAGTAGTGGTTTTTTATCCACTGGACGTGACTTGGATTCTTGAAAACTTGGAAACATTTTAGTTCATTTTATATTATTATCCAGTTCATTGACATTCATTGAACTTAGTTGTATCCTTTACTATTCCGTAGATGAGATCTAGACTAACATGTTAGTTTTATAGATTCTGTGACTTATATATATTAGACATCATTTTATCGCCGATACTGCGACGTCGGCTGGACTTGGACACGCCTCGTATCCGAAAAGCGGGTGCGGGTCGTGACAAGTTTTTTTGGTGGCCCATGCAGGTCTACGATTAGTCACTTCAATTACGTCACTGTACCGATGTGAGCCTGCAAATAGGATTAGACTCTTAGGATTTCATCACATGTCTTAACTTATTATTGATTTCTATCCTTGATTTTTATTGAATCCTTGACTTGCATCCTGCTTGAAATTCTTCTGCGGCTGAATGTTTACTTTTATTATAGTAAATGGATTCTCAAGACAGGAACAACGCTTCCCTGAACACCCCACCGACTGCAGGAGGATTCTTTACTAACATGACCATACCGACGCAGGAAAGCCAACTTACTCATATGGGCAATCCGCCACAGCCGTAATTCTCGAGATTTCGCAGAGACGACATCCCACCACTCTCATAGTTTCTTCCGCAGACTCCACCACCAATACCCGTTCTGCCCCCAGCATCTGTCCCACCACCATCACAAGCTCAGCATCCAGCATGTGTTCCATTTCTAGTACCAGCCATACACCCGGCACCGATGATGTACCCAGCTCCTACGATATATAAAACACCTGTTCTGCCCTTGCCACCTGCACTGGACATTGTTACTCTCCTCGAAATCTTCCAGTAGCTCGCCGCTTCCCAGACGGCGTAGGCCGACACCTTTCACGATACCTTGAGAGAAGCTCTCCAAACTAGAGATGCTCCACGCCCATGCCCTAGAACTTCCAAGAATTTCATGGACCTTCGGCCCAGGGAATTCAAGGGGACGGAAGGGACTCTTTACGCGGATGAGTGGTTAGAGAACGTAGATCGAATTCTTTGGATGACTCGAGTTCCTGAAGCCCTGAAGATCGAGTTAGCTAACATGCAGTTTTACGACATCGCCCACACATGGTATAGAGATGAGCCCCGATTTACTGCACCAGATGTGACTTGGGAAGAGTTCAAGGAGCTGTTCAAGAAAAAGTTCTATCCCGATGCAGCCCTAGAGGAGTTGGAAAGCGAGTTTGAGAGCCTAGAGCAGGGCAACCTCACCTTCGACGAATACACCGTAGAGTTTTTTCGCATCAGCCGCTTTGCAGACGCCATGACCCCTGAAGCCAAAGCCAAGAAGTTCAAGAAAGGGTTATCACATGAAATTCACCTAGCAATCACCACCAGTCATGCCACAACCTATGGAAGGATCTTGAAGGCTGCACAGGTGTGGATACAAAAGAAGAAGAAGAATAAACGCTGTCTTTTTTTATTGGTGCAAGGCACCACAAATCGAGTACGCTTGAGAGATCCTGTGCTGAGGATCCCCGAGTACAAAAAGAATTCTGGGGAATGTGACGATCGAGATCGAGCGGCAGTTGCTCCTTTACTCCGTTGACACTCTGATTACAAAAGTGGAAGAAAACCTAAGAAAGTTGCAACTCTCGGCTCACTGGCAAGAAGGGAAACAATTTGGCTTTTGAAATGCTCTCCATTCTGTCCATCTTTGTAGAGGGGGATGCCCTCTATTTATAGTCGTTTTGGCACTAAAAATGACTGTTATGCGCCCACAGGTAGAAAATACACTAATTTCACTGTGGGCGCATAACACTCCTTTGGGCGCATAGGGTGTAGGCGCATGGATACTAGATGATCATGGGTAGATCATTGGGTTGATGTGGAGCTGAAGTAGCTGCATGCTTCGGTACACGATTGCTCGTGGAGACTGACGTGGTCATATGCTTCGGTGTACGATTGATCGTAGAGTTTGATTGAGTCGTAGGGATCTGCTATCTTGGGCGCATAGAGCGGGAGTGAGTTTATGCGCCCATACTTGGGTGCATGTTTAATCTGCACAAAAACAATATGGGCGCATAGACCCTCTTTGATCATGTGGGTGCATATCTTCTCATTTATCATGTGGGCGAATAGCCCCCTTTTCGTTGTGTAGGCGCATAGCTTCTTTTGTCTTCTTCATGTGGAATACATAATCTTATATTTTTCATGCTTCTACAAGACCCCTTTCAAAGTTTTTGAGACTCAAACGAGTGTCAGAATACTTTGAAAGAGGCATGGGCAAAACTGTCTCCACCAGCTTCATGGGCGCATGATAGAAATGACCCCTTTGGGCGCACGGGTGTCTGTCAAGCTGTCAAAATGTGGCTGTTGAGATCTTCCTTGGAAATTTGAAGCGGTAGGCTCGTTTTGGAACAAAATTTGAAAAGGTCTGTTCTCTATGCGTTGTCTGCATCAGCAGATAGCAAACGCATAATCTGCAAAAGACTGTCTCTGCGCAGGTGCATAGAACGTGTGGACGCATAGACCATGTGGGCACATAGTCATGTGGGCACATAGCTCTCCATTCATGCCTATAAATAGGCCTTGAAGAGAGAAAAGCTCATTCTCTCTTATTTTTCCTCAAAATTTTCAAAAAGTTTTTCCTTTACTCTCTTTCGAGCAATCATGTCTCCCAAGGCTGCTTCGACTCCCAAGAAGTCTGCGAAGGGCAAGAAGGCTGCAGCAGCTAGTTCTCCTTCTTTTTTGGTCTCGATGAGGGTGGACATACTAACAGTGTCCCCTGCTCGTCCTCAACCGATGGATGAATACGGGTCTTCTTCAGTTGTAAGGTTTAAGCAAAGGGACGATCAGGGCGAAGGCCTAAACCATGATAGCGATCAGAAAGCCAGTCCCTCTTATGACATTTCTTTGGGGGATATGTCTGTGATATGAGCTATGATGAAAGACTTGGATGAAAATCAAGTCCAATCAGCTCACCCTCCTATGGGTATGTCATTATTGCACTTTTTTCGGATGAGATTTTCCGACTTCAATTTTGCGTACAACTTGTGTGGCTGACTTCCATCGTATATTCTCTTGTAGACAAGGAAAAAGAACAAAGCACAGAGGTTGCTCCAGATACCAGGGCTAGACATGAAGCTGCCCTTGGTTCTTCTAGTAAACCGGCGTCGGTTACTGAAGAAGTTCTTGATCGGCCTGTTGAGGCAGCCATTATCAAATCTGCTTCGAGTTTAGTTGGAATCGTAGAAGGCGAGTAGCCTGATGCTGCTTTGGCAGATTTTGACATTGAGCGACCTGGGTCTGCTCTTATTTCCCCGGTTCCAGTTGATGCTGAACTGGCAGGAGGTATGAACTTACAACGCCTTCTTTAAGTATATTTTTTGTTACTGATATGTGTATTACTTTATTTGTCAGGTTTAGCTTCCTTCTAAGTAGCTCTTCCTGGGATGGAAGATCCTTATCAAGCTTCATCTCCAACGACCTCTTCTGAAGATGATGAGATGGCTCAGGAAGTCATAAGAGCTTTCTACTCCATTTTAAAAGTAAAGCTTCCTGGAGTTTTGAACCGAAATACCGCCTTTAGGCCTGTGAAGGCTGTCGCTTAATGCCAGGTGATAGCTCTTGAAAGCATTACTGGGTATGAAGAGCGAGCTAATACTTTAAGGAAGGTCATGGCTGACCTGGAAAATCAAGTGGCCAAACTCTGAGAGGTCAGTCAGCGAAGCCTAACATCATTATTTCTTGAGGAGGATGTGGCTCTGATTGCGGCTATTAAGGAGGAGAAAGCTACTTTCCAGGCGAGAAAGGAGGCTCTGGCTAAAGAGACCAGCGAGATGGCTGATCGTATTAACAGTTTGATGTTGCCGGTAGGGCTCGTATTGCCTCGAAGAATAAGCTGGCCATCCAGATCGCTGAAAAGTACAACCATATTGTGCAGCTTCGCTAAGAGATTGCTCAGTTCGAGTCTGACTTACGAACAGTTGCATCTGAGCAGGAAGACTACGTGGTTCAGGCTGCTGCGACTGCAACAACATTAGACCAATTGAAGGCTCAACTGGTGAAGTTGGAAGAGGAGCATATGAAACTGATTCCTTTTAAGGATGAAGCTGCTCGGCAGGAAGAAGTACGTCATCGCGCCACCGTCAAATCTTAAGAAATCAATTCTCTGAGGGATAACATCAATCGATTATGTATCCCTTAAGTTTTTTGTTTGTAACTGGTTTTTTTAGCCGTCAAGACTCTTGTATCTTTTTTTTTCTCCGTCTTCTGATAGACGTTTTTAATAAAGAATCGTTTGATTTTCAAAACTCATGAATGAAGCTTGTGAAATATCAGAACTAGAGGTGATGTGGACGTAGTAAGGATATTTCTGGTGGGCATTTCGCTGGAGAATTTGACATGGACTTATTATCCGTTTTATATTCAATGTTCTTGAATATAGATAATAAGTTGAAAGAAGCTGCTAATAGAGGTAATATGGACGTAGTAGCAGAGGATGTTCTATATCTGACCAGAGGTAATATGGACGTAGAAGGATATATAACATTAGGTAGGAGTGGATAATTCAGAGGTAATATGGACGTGATTATCCTTGATGAATGCTTTGCTCAGAGGTTATATTGACATGGCAAAACAATTCTTAATTATTCCACTGGGAAAATAATTATCGAAAAATAATTCAGAGGTAATATAGACATGACTTATTTTCGTCAGACCATGTTTGGGCAGAGTCCAAAACAGAAATAATTCCACTGGAGAATCTTTTTAGATGACCTATTATCCATGGCGTATTCAAGACTCTTGAAATATGGATAATAGTTAAATGATGATTTTTTTGAATCACATAAATATTGTACTGTACATTTACATGACTGAAACAGGGTATATGTGAATATTGTTCATGAAGGTTACACATAATATTTCTCCAGGAACTTTCCGTTGATCGGTATCGTGAACAAGTCACCATCAGGCTTGGTTAGTCGATACGTACCGTTAGAATACACTGATTCTATAATGAAAGGACCTTTCCATTTAGGCTAGAATTTTCCTTTTGTCTTATGCATCATGACCATTGGTCTTCTCACTACTAATACTAGATCACCAACTTGAAAGATTTTTTCCTTCACCTTTTTATTAAAGGCTCTGAAAAGGTGTGCTTGGTATAGCTCAATACGCTGTTGAGCTAATAAGCATTTTTCGTCTAGCACTTTTAGCTCTTGTAGTCGCATACGGTAAATTTCTTCGGCAGTCAACTCACTAGCTAAGGCTACTCGAAGAGAGAGAATCTAGATTTCTAGGGAAAGAACTGCTTCGCTCCCATAAACCAGAGAGAATGGCGTACTGCCTGTTGGAGTTCAGACCGTTGTACGGTAGACCCAGAGACATTCACCGAGCTTCTCATTCCAATCGTACTTGTTTGAAGACACGAACTTGTTGAGAAGTTTAATGAGTCTTATTGAAGGCTTCTGCTAACCCATTAGCCGTTGGATTGTAAGCAGTAGAGGCTACATTTTGGATTCGATTCTTATCGCAGAACCGATAAAATATATGGCTCGCAAATTATGGACCATTATCATGGATGATCCTGCGAGGTAGGCCGAAGCGATAGATAACGTGATGTTTGATGAAACTGATCACGTTCAACGTCTTTACTTTGATGAGCGGTATGGCTTCTGCCCATTTGGAGAAGTAATCGGTTATAGCTAGGATGAACCGATATTCTCTGGAGGATGGCGGACTGATTGGGCCTATGACGTCCATACCCCAGGCTTCAAAAGGCCAAGATGTCGCTGTTGGGTATTAAAACTCCGAAGGTTGATGAATGAAGTCGGCATGGAACTGACAAGCCCTACACTTTGAATATTCAACAACATCTGCTATCATCATCGGCCAATAATAACCCATTCCTCTAAGGCAATCTTGTAATTTGGGGCATGGTTGATGTGCACCATAAATTCTGTCGTGAGCCTCACGGAGTGTATGTTTGGCTTCTGTGTCTGATAAACATCGTAACAGTATTCCGTCGTAAGAGCGTCGGTACAGCATTTTGGTGCCGTATCATAGTAAAATCTGAGGGATCGCCTTTGGACAGATACTGCTTCCTTTGGGCCCTCAAGGAGGATCCCGTAGATGGCGTAGTCTATGAAAGGAAATCTCCAGTCATTAACGTTGACGTTTGTTTCTGTTGCGTAACTGTGATAAATATGCAAGGTATCTTTCACACAGAATAGCTCTCGACCAGACACTGTGATTGAATGCTGAGTATTGGTAGGGATGGTCAAGGAAGCATCAAGACCGGCTAAAGCATCTACTTCTATATTCTGTAATCGAGGCACATGCTCGATGAAGAATCCAGCGAAAGTAAAAGCCAATTCGATTGTCGCTTTGTGATATGGGATGAGGTCTTCATGACGAACTTTATAATCCCCTCGGACCTGACTAACTATTAGCTTAGAATTGCCGTAAGCTTCTAGATAGTCAACTTCCAGTTATTTTGCCAGTTGAAGGCCGATCAGTAGGGCATTATATTTAGACACATTGTTAGTACAGGGTTCTACGAGAGAATATGCACGGTGTATAACCAGATGGTCAGGTGACACAAGCACGATGCCTACTTCGGCCACGATATTCCTTTTAGGTCCTATTCTTGATGCACCGTCAAAGAACGTTCGCCAAATGGGATTTCCTCAGTTGCGATGTTAGACTCCACTACTTCATCCGGAATTTTATCGTAGAGTTTGGAAGATTCTGGCACCGGATGAGCTGCTAGAAAATCAGCTAACGCTTGGCCTTTTACTGCCTTCTGAGGGACGAACAACATATCGTATGGAGTCAACAATATTGCCCATGTAGCTAAACGAGAATTAAGAGAACCCGATTTAGCCATGAGTATTCTGAGAGGATTGACTTTAGGTATGATGTGGATAGTCTGCCCAGACATATAGTGGCATGTCTTATGGATAGCAAATACCAGTACGAGACATTCATTCTCTACATGTGTGTATCTGTGCTCGGCACCCACCATCGTGCGGCTGAGGTAGTAGATTGCCTGTTCATGGCCACCTTCATTCTTCTGAGCTAATAGGGCACCAAAGGATTGGTCTATAGTACGGACATATAATAAGAAGGGCTTGCCCATTATTGGAGCCACCAATATGGGAGGCTTGTGAGATACTTCTTGATGTCGTCAAATACGCGTTGACGTTGTTCAGTCCAGACGAAAGGTACTCATTTCTTCATGAGCTGAGTAAACGGTTAACACCTTCCAGAAAGATTTGAAATGAATCGTCTGATGTAGGCTAGCCTTCCTTGAAGTCCGCGTAGCTTTTTGAGATTTCTCGGGGGATGCATATCGAGGATAGCTTTCATATTCTCTGGGTCAAGATGTATACCCTTTGAAGTGATAAAAAAACTAAGGAACTTGCCGCTGGAGACTCCCAGAAAAGACTTACTTGGATTTATCTTGAGTTGGTGTGCACGTATTAGTTCGAACACCGTTTACAACTCTTGGAGGTGGTTGCCCTTGAGACGACTTTTAACTGCGATATCGTCTACGTAGAATTCCACAATTTTGCGTAAATGATCGCAAAAAATTATGTTCATAGCTCGCTGGTATATCGCC
This sequence comes from Iris pallida, assembly GCA_029216955.1. Classification (NCBI taxonomy): domain Eukaryota; kingdom Viridiplantae; phylum Streptophyta; class Magnoliopsida; order Asparagales; family Iridaceae; genus Iris; species Iris pallida. Next base: position 268,132 of record JANAVB010042875.1, read on the forward strand.
CCTGCATTTTTCAATCCGAAGGGCATCACCGTATACCGGTATACCCCCAACGGTGTTCGAAAAGATGTGTGTTTCTCATTATCGGGGAACATCTTGATCTGGTTGTAGCCTGAAAACCCATCCATGAAGGATATCCGCTCGAAGTCGCAAGTATTGTCTATTATTATATCGGTGATCGGTAGAAGGAACTCATCTTTCGGGCATGCAGAGTTCAAATTGCGGTAATCGATACAGACTCGAACTTTACCATTCTTTTTCATAACTTGTACAATGTTAGCGACCCAGTCAGGTTGTTGTTCTTCGCGAATGAACCCACTTGAAATAAGCTTCTTGACTTCACTCTCGATGGCCTCCATGATATCTGGTCGGAATCGTCGTTGCTGCTGCTACACTGGCTTAGCTTTGGACGAGATATTTAGGCAGTGCATAGCAACTTTAGGGTCCAAGCCTGGCATATCTTCATAGCTCCATGCAAAGACGTCAATGTATTCTCTTATAAGCTGCATAAGAGATTGTCGTTCTTTGCCAGACAAACTTTTACTGGTGAAGATTGGTTTAAGAGATGATTCATCTCCTAAATTAACTTGGACGACTTTGTCTTCAGCAGGTGGTTCATGTTGTTCGAAACATAACTCTCACCTAGTATCCATCTTTTGAACTTATTGTTCAAGCTCGATCGATTGGACATCATCTACAATTTGGTCAACTGACACCATGTTGACGGACAAAGTTGCTTTGAACATGTCTTCAATGCAGGAGTCTGAATCCCAGAAGTAGGAATCAGAAGAATGAGAACAACGTTCCGCTTCGACATCTGATCCTTCAGGAGTTGTTGGAGGAACGTAACCCAAACCAACACCATTTTGTTGATAATAGTTCTCGGGTTTGCTAGGAGGAGCAAAGTGACGTATTGGCAATCGTCGTCCCTGACCGTCGTTTAGCCCCTGGTCGCTTTTTATCCCATGTTCTGGATGATATTCTTGGCCTGCCAACTATATCGGTAAAGTTGCATTTTCCCATAATCATAGTCAGCTTCAGTATTGTGATTGGTAGAAGTAGAGTCCAAAACGTACTTTCTTTCACTAATTATTCTACCGAAGATGATCAATTCTTTACCCTTCTTTCTAGCTAGAACGATGAAGTAGTGGATATCTTCTGGCCAGACTTTTTCTCGCAAACGAGGCATCGTGACCGACATGCAGAGATGTGGTCCTATGTCGTGCTCTAGGGCGTATATCGTATCTATGTACTGGTTTATAGATTGGTAGACATCGGAGTAATTCAAAGATACTTTACTTAGAAATTATGCAAGTTCTTCTTCAGGGATAACATCATCCACTGAAGGTACATTATTTTGAGTATTGATATACTCATTGAGGGGATCATTGTCTGGAACATGAGCCATAGACTTGGCCAAGTTTGCCACTTAGGGTAACACTTCAGGATTGGAAGGACGAACTTTAGCAGGTTCTACCAGAGGTGTTTTGCAGAGATTGATAGTTAATGGTTTGACCTTATCAGGATTCTTCTTTTTAACCCAGATTGTGAGAGGCTTTGGAGTACTTTTTGGAGTAGTACGTCCTTTAACTCAGATAATCAGGGGACCATCATTGGCGGATGAACTCACTTCAGCTTCATCGTCAGCAAACTCCATCTTCAAGATGCCATCGCCATTGACGTACTTGAAGTACTGGTGAAGGGTAGAAGGAATGATCATATTCTCGTGTATCCATAGATGTCCTAACAAAATGTTGTAGGACACGTTGGCATCGATTACATAGCAAAAAACCTCCATTCGGAGATCACCAATCTGGCACTTGAGACGAATCTTGCCCAGTGGGTGGCTTCTCCCAGCATTAAAAGCCATGATAGTTGTATTAGTTGTAGATAGCTTGTGCAGAGGGATCCCTAGAATTTGGAGTAATCTTCTTGGAATGATGCTGAGGGAGGAACTTGGATCGATATGCATCCGATCCACCTTAATGGCCCCGATATACCCTGTATAGTACAAAGGTCTATTATGACGATTATTTTTGAGTTGTATGTCCTCCTGTGAAAAGGTGATGTTGGGCACCACTTCCATAGTGCTATGACAGTAAGGACTAGAGACGGGATCTTCAGCAGGGGCTTTGACTTCAACGAGATAAGAGTCGGCATGTAGTAATGCCACACTTAAAGCCTTCCGCGTCTCTTTAAAGAGTCGCAATAGATCGAACAAAGACAACCTGGCAGGTGTATTGGCCAGCTGTGCCAGTATGTCAACGTTGTAAGGCCGATCCATGCCTTCGGAAGTTGGTGCCTTGAGAGACTTATCAAATCGCGTCTCCTTCTGCTTAGCTTTGTCGGTAGTTGAGGGCTTAGATGGAACAGCTTCTGAACTTGTTGGGGACAGCAGGAGCTTGAGAATGTATTGTATCTTCTTGTGCGGGGTCATAAGTCCGTAGGTAAGCCTTTCCAGATCGCGTCTCACCAGATAAAACTTCGTAAATGGGAGAAGACACCATATGGCATGATTTGTATTTCTTGCCCCTCTTTACTTTGGAAGATACCACCCACTGCGTTATTTCTTTCACAAGGTCTGGATGGACCCACTTGATCTCACCACGTTCTGTCGTGAGTAGCACCAAGGTTGAGTTACGAGCTGACGATAGGTTGACGACTTCCATTATTACCTTGGGGATTTGGACTACGCCGTCTGGGACTTCTGTGGGAGGAAAGTTACTAAATTGAAGAGAGATCATGTTAGATGATACGACCTTGTCTTTAGCTTCGAGGTTGATCACTTGGCTATCGATAAGCTGTTGTATCTTCTTTTTCAGGATGATGCAATCCTTGGTAGAGTGGTGCACGTACTGATGATAAACACAGTACTTGGGATCGTTGAGTTGGTTCGCCTCCGCAGGACGTCTTGGTGGAGGCAATGTCAGTTTATTACTCTTCATCAATGTATGAAAATGGTAATAACATCATCTTCGTCAAAGGAGAAAGTCTCCTTAGGTTTGTCAGGAGCGCCCTGAGAATTGGAAGCTCCCTTGAAAGTGTCGACCTTCAAGACTTCTTTTCCTTTACCCCCATGGACAGGGATAGTTTGAGGGTGCTTGTCTTTGTCTTCAGATTTGGGTGTCTTTAACTATAGTAATTCCAGATTAGGGATGTCATTTTCAGCAGCATCAGCGGCCCCAATGAAAGCATGCCATGTATCATACTTATGTATACCCAGACAGAACTTCAGTGTATGAAGGAAGTTATGTCGACAGGTATCTATAAGTTCTGAGTCTGGTATACCGGAGGCTTCTTCAATGCTAGTCGCCTGAAGCGTTCGATGAAAGCAATAACTGACCCAGTCCTCCTATTCTTGGTCTCGATGAGGGTGGACATACTAACATGTATGCCACTCTCGTAAAACCTGTTGAGGAATAACCTCTCCAAATCTTTAAAGGAATTAATACAACCGTCAGGCAGATTGCAGAACCATTCAAAAGCTACCCCTTGCGAGGTGCTAATAAATAGCTTTGATAAGAACGGATCGTCCCTGGGTATGTGTAGAGTCTGCATATTAAAGTATGTCATGTGTTGGCGAGGAGAAGTCATCACGTCAAATGAATTTAGCGTCAGTGGCTTATAGTTTGGAGGGTAAGTAGCATTCTCCCATTCAGGAGGATATGGTTGAGATATCCCCATCTTCTGAAGCTCGTCTTTGTGTGAGATGGTATCGAGATGGGCAACAAGAGAATCAATTGCATCCGGCTGATTGAACATATATTAAAAACGGCTGATGTACGATTGTCAGGCATCGTTGGTGAAGGACCACCCCCAGCATTTACAAGATTTGGAGGAGGCGCAACGGAATGATACTCCTTCTGTAGTGAAGTAGGGTTGTTGCTATGAGCCGGACAAACGTGTGCTGAGATATTTGGTTGAGGTAGAGGAACAGCCCCAGCAGTTTGGACTGCCATGATACTGGTAAGCATGTCAGTGATCTTGGCAAATGCTGTTTCAAGACTCTCTAGCCGCTTGTTGGTCTGATCACTGGCTTCTTCAGGTCTCTCTCCACCCGCCATGTATGTAGATAACTGGTGCTGATACTGTCTGTCTCTGAGTTGAAAAGTCCTTCATCTTCAGGTAAGGGAGGTAGGTAATCACCGCCAGACTCGAAGAGAGCATCATCATCTGGAAGGCTACCGCCGGGGTAAAGGTCATTTGCTTCAGATTCTGAGGGAATACTACCCCAGCTGAAGGATCATCACCTCCAGCTTGGGAGTCCTCGTAATCTATACGAAATCTTGTCCTTGATCGAGTACCCATATAGACTCCTTCAGATGTAACATCTCGCTGGCTATCTGTTGGCAGACTTCTTCTTCTTCTGTTCGCAGAACTGAAAGAAAAAGTTGGGTTCGTGGTCCACCTTCTTTGATTGGGGCTTCCGTAAGGAGGACCCCATAAAGCCATGTTGGATGAAACACATAGCGGCTTTTCATCATCAAAACGATGCAGTTGTCGAATCACGGACTGCCTCTGAGGCACTCTCGTTGCCTTGGAACAGCAACAGTTAATGACAATATTGGTGCACAGATGTACGCCATGAATTGATGTATCCTCCATCGCTTTACGTTTATGATTTATGATGTCGCATAAATTAGCGGAAGGGAGTTTTGCCATAAAACCCATGTCACATGTATCGTCAAGCTTTGTATATGGATTTATAAGGGGAGTTGGCACATTCGGACTTAGTTTACGTGCAGGGGCAATCCCCACACCTAAGTTCCGTAATGACCTTGAAGACAGCCCCGTGCTATACGCGGTGGGGTCTATCTTTTTGCTGTGGAAGTATAGCCTTGGGCGCATGCTTCCCCGAAGTCCTGGCAGCATGCCTGGCCCTCCTGGATGTGGACGCATAGAATGGGTCATCAGAGCCTGGGTGCATAGCCTTGGGCGCATAGCCCTGGGCGCATAGCCTATCGAAGACAGAAGTCCATTAGTTAGAGTTATGCGCCCACATACTGCCTTGGGCGCATGACTCTGGGCGCATGCTTTGGAAAGCAGCGCTGTTTTCTCCCAGTTTTGCCTTCTTCGTTTGTGAGCCTCGCTGGGTTTGTCCAGAGCGTTGAACGCTTTGATTCTTGGCATCATAGTATTTTCCTTTGCCAAGTTTTGAGTGTTGAATACTCTGTTGTTGGTTGCACAAGAGGGAAGCCGCTGGGCTAGTAGAGCCCAGAGTGGTATGTGCCTTGTTCGTGTCAAGAGGCTTTGTGGCAGAGCTATGCGCCCACAGAGGAGCTCCATGCGCCCACGTGGAAGGCCAATACACCCACGTGACAGAGTTCTTCGGTTGCATATCTTCTATGACACTGACAGCATATGCACCACGAGCCTTCGGAAGCCAAGTCTTGCGAGACTTGTTTAGCTTCGCTAATTTTGAGGGAGTAGAGCCGTCTATCGAGAGCATCTCTTCGAACGCCTGCTGACTGAATTTTATGATCAACATCTTCTGAGTGCTCCCCACTTTATCGGTATCGGATTGCGTCACCACCTTCTCGTTAGAGAAAAAGGTACTCCCTAGCAGAGTCGCCATTTTTGTGGACACACACCAAAAGAAGAAGAAAAGCTGTCTTTTCTTATTGGCGCAAGAAACCACAAATCGAGTACGCCTGAGAGATCCTACACTGGAGATCCCCGAGTACAAAAAGAATTCTAGGGAATGGGACGATGGAGATCGAGCGACAGTTGCTCCTTTACTCGGTTGACACTCCAATTACAAAAGTGGGAGAAAACCTAAGAAAATTGCTAACTGTCGGCTCACTGGCAAGAAGGGCAGCAATTTGGCTCTTGAAAAGCTCTCCGTTCTGTCCATCTTTGTAGAGGGGGACGCCCTCTATTTATAGTCATTTTGGCACTAAAAACGACTGTTATGCGCCCACAGGTGGAAAATACACTAATTTTACTGTGGGCGCATAACACTCCTTTGGGCGCATAGGGTGTAGGCACATGGATACTGGATGATCGTGGGTAGATCATGGGGTTGGCGTGGAGTTGACATGGCCGCTTGCTTCGGTGCCCGATTGCTCGTGGAGACTGACGTGGTCGCATGCTTTGGTGCACGATTGATCGTAGAGTTTGACTGGGTCGTAGGGATCTGCTGTCTTGGACGCATAGAGCGGGAGTGAGTTTATGCGCCCATACTTGGGTGTATGTTTGATCTACAGGAAAACAATGTGGGTGCATCGACCCTCTTTGATCATGTGGGCGCATAGCTCCTCATTGATCATATGGGCGCATAGCCCCCTTTTGGTTGTGTGGGCGCAAAGCTTCTTTTGTCTTCTTCATGTGGGATACATAATCTTGTATTTTTCATGCTTCTACAACAGGCGGTAGAGAAAGATTTGAAGCGCAAACAAAAGAAAGATCGAGAGGCATATGTAGGAGGCAACAGCCAATCGGGAGCGGCAAAACGTCCCAATATCCCAAATGTCCCAAAGAAGACCCCAGCGTAGCAGTATCATCAGCAGCCGCGAGCCGCCCCACATCCAGTCCAAGATGTTCCTAGCTTCCTGTATTGCACGAAGAGGGGCCATGTCCAAGAAGAATATCGTAAATGGTTAGGCTTGTGTTGGACTTGTGGATCCAACTTGCACATATCTCGATTTTGTCCGAAAAGAAACGCGACTGCCCTACCACTACCAATGCCACAAGGAGCAGTTGGCGGTAATTTCCAGTAATTATTATTAGTAGTAGAATTGATAGTCCTATGTTAGATTTGACTTGCAAATATTTGCAATATTTTAATAACAATAGCTAGACTATTCGTTCTAGTATGTCATAGCTTTATTGAAATTTCGAGGACGAAATTTGTTTAAAGGGGGTAGATCTATAAACCCTTGGATCAATTTTTCCCATTTTAGTACAAATTATTAAATGCTTAATTATTTAAGTTTAGTTAGATATAGATGAGAAGTGGGGATTTTGTAAACACATTCTACTCAGGGGCTTAAATGCAAACTAGCCTTTTAAATTCAAAGGAGCTGTTTTGGCCGTTTATTAAACCCCTGTAACCGAATAGGCTTAATCCAAATTCGATTCTTCGATTCTGCATGATCTTGTGATAAAACCACAGAAATTCAAATCAAATCTTTCCACTTATCATCAACCTTATATAAATAGAGAGAGATAAACAAATCCCTTTCTCACCTGCGAACCCTAATATTTCCTACGCCACTGAGTTCGAGAAGGACTGCTGTTGAGAGGGTGCGACAAGAACAGGGCATTTAGTTCCTCAAGACAGGTAACCCCTTTCTCCTTGTCTACCATACATATTAATTTCTTAAACCTAGTTAGCCGATCTTATTTCAATAAAGATAAGGTGTTTGTAACAATTTCTATGAGATACTAATGGAAAATGTAGTTGTCTCGGGATTTAGGCAAATAGAGATGTGGTTCATCTGTAGGTATACGCAGATAATGATTCATTGAATATAGATATATTATGTATCCGGAATATAGGTGTTAACGTATCATAATATGTTTCGATCATGAATTAAACTGCTAATCAGAAGAATTGGTTGCATTAATAATAGTTGAGGGCAGGGTAGGTTCACGCAGGGTAGATTCATGTGATACGTTCATGTATCCGTTATCACGGGATGCATACATGAATCCATTCACACATGATACGCGTTCACGTATCAGTTAGCACGTACTTTAGGGAGCTGCCTAACTGGAATTTCAGTAGATGAAGCTTTGTACCATTGGAGACCGTAAGTAGAGCATCATGTGGGGTTTTGTCCATCCTGATTTGAGTACCAGGAATCAGCAAATGCTTAGGAAGTCTATCCTTGCGGATACATATATCTGTATTTGGACTGTGCCATATGGGGTAACAATACTGGTTTAACTGGGTGATCACTTAGATGTGCTTGATTTACTATTGATAAAAACTTTCATCTTATGACCGACAAACGGTGTGTGTGCTATATTGGGACTTGTATATAAATTTAGAAGCAATTATTATCTTCTTCTCTATTAGCAGGTGTCATATGCCATGCTATATTATACATTTTGTTACTTTAGCAAATTTCTTTTTTTAACTACAGGCAGTTTTAATTTCTCTTCCATTCGACCCCTTAAAGACCATATTTGCTGTTATGTTAGAAAAAACCATATCTGTATCAAATAGTAGATACCTGGGAAGTCAATTTTACCCTATTTTTATATAAGCCCCCAAAATCTTGTTATTTGCTATTGTGTGAATCTCCATATGTAGCATGACGAGGCATATCACCTGTAACCAAGTATCGAAACATCATGGGGAGGATAAGGACAAGGATACATCCATGTATCTGAACATTCGGATACCGGACCATGTGCCTAATAATACATTGAGTAGGTAGTCATATGAATGCCTAGGTAAAACATAAATGAGGAAATCTCTGTATCCGGAGAGTCAACTGTTTAGCCTTTGTTTGGGGGTGACAAGTACAGTGTATCAGAGACAACAATATGGTATCAGGCCAGATCTGAGATTAACTGTAGGATACCTTGGGTTGATATCAGATGAGGATATGATGGTCCTCAGGATCGATCTGCTCCTATTCTAGGTATTCATTACTTTTCCTATTTGTTTGTTGTAGGCTAGTGTTGATCAACAGAAGGTAGACTTGGTAACGACATGGATACATAAAGGTGGGCCAGTCGAGTAATATAGCACAGTCCTATGTGGATCACTTATAGTCGAATATAGATGGTGACGTGTCACGCCCCAGAACCAGAATACTGGAGAGCGGGGGCAGACATAGCCAGCTACGTATATTGAAATGGAAACCATCTCGATATACGGTCACGGCTGTCTAGAAATATGAGGGTTTACTACAAGCCAACAGTCTCTTATGGTCATGAACAAGCCTAATGTCTCAATCACAGGCAAGTAAGTAAGGTCGCAAGATGTATGATCATTAAATATGCAATAATAAGGCGTCCCAAATATTACATATTCAGCTGATCATGAAGCTAGTCGTACAAAATGCGGGGACTAGCAAGAGTTAAGTCATACATGATCAACCCTAGGATTTGTTAATCATGTTTACAGCCCGTAGGCAGACAGTAAGTAAAAGTGCATCGAGCTAACAGGTGCTCGTCGGCTAAACGCCTCAAAAGAATAACTTTACAATAGAGTGAGCGAAACAAAATAGAAAACCCACTCGTAGCCCGAGTTCCTTCTAGTCGCCACCATTGGGCTGGAAGCATGGTAGATCCTCGGGAGCTGCTCCGAAATCTGGCCACACAAAACCAGCTGGGTCAACCCCAGAAAGAGCAAGTGCCACAAGGGGGCCACGAAATAAGAACAAAAGCCAGCAATTAGCACAAGAAAATCTAATATTAAAACTAGAATTTACGAAAACATGTCAGGATGATATACGACGAGATAACCATGGAACTATTCCGATAGCCAGGTTACAACCCGTAAACCAAACAAGGACCGGGGTTGTAACCCTTCATCTGAAGAGAACTTGGTTTTCCACCATTTATCGGCAAGGTAATAATGCAAGAAATCAAGACATGGAGCAATCTTGTACTGGATCAAGTCATGGCTAAACTGGTTATACCTCATTCAATCAATCACGGCCAAGCAGATACTACGGATTACTACTTTAACTAAATAAGGTTATCACAGGCATAATTACTAACAAGATGCAGTGAGATTGTTCCACAGCCACAAGCCCTGCAGACCATCCAGGTTATCCAGGTCGAAAATTAGGGTTTGAATTCAGGTGGGTACATCGCCCAGAAGACAAATATACCCTTAGGTGACTTAGAGGGTGCAACACGCGACGGTGTGCTGGAAATGTGCCCTACTCGACGGCAGGCTACAGATCCCAAGAGCGCCCAGGTAACGGGATTGCCTGTAGCTGTGTCATCTCTTCATGACTACTGAGTTATTCTAGTTATTAACCTTAATCCATTTTAGTAGGTGCTCCTGACCGTGGTACTCAAGAGTCCCATCCTAGACATGATGCAAGACAGGACAAGTGGATTTAACAAGCAAGCAAGAAGGAACTACCCACGGTGTCAAGGCAAGTCAAGTTAAGTTAGCCGCCGCAACAGCATCAAGATAAATTATGTCAGGGTACTTGTCAGGAGTGCGCCACGACGGGCCACTATCATGTCAGGTTGGTCATGTCAGGAGTGCACCACTACGGGTCACTGTCATGTTATGCTAGTTCCTTGTCATACCATGCCATGTACAATAGTCATTCCAAACATATTAAGTAAAATCAAGTTCATGACAAAAGGTGTAAGGATATAAAATGGGCGTAAAATATCTAATAAAATATCAATATACAGGGCTATAGAAGAGCCAAGCTTAAAGAAATAAGACCAAAACTCCAAGAGCCAATGGATTATGCAAGGGGTCAGAGAGCTGCGTACGCGAAAAGTCACGCACACAAAAGAGCTGCGTACGCGAAAAGTCACGCACGCAAGAGAGCTGCGTACGCGAAAAGTCACGCACGCAGGAGAGCTGCATACGTGAAAAGTCACGCACGCAAGAGAGCTGCGTACGCGAAAAGTCACGCACGCAGGAGAGCTGCATACGTGAAAAGTCACGCACGCAAGAGAGCTGCATACGCGAAAAGTCACGCACGCAGGAGAGCTGCATACGTGAAAAGTCACGCACGCAGGAGAGCTGCATACGTGAAAAGTCACGCATGCGGGAGAGGAAAAGTCACGCATGCAGGAGAGGAAAAGTCACGCACGCAGGAGAGGAAAAGTCACGCACGCAAGAGAGCTGCGTACGCGAAAAGTCACGCACGCAAGAGAGCTACATACGTAAAAAGTCACGCAAGCAGGAGTGAAGCGTACGTACAAAAGCATGCAAGCCAGAGAGCTGCGTACGTGCAAAAGCACGCAAGCAGAGAGCTGCATACGCGTAAAAACACGCACGCAGGGTCTGGGTCTTCTTCTCCATGGCTGAGAAGAAGCTCCCATGGCTCCAAAACTTCAAGGCATCAGAACATGGCCATCCGAGCTCCAAATCCAGATTTCCAAAGTTCTAACCAGGGTGGAATTGGACTCTCTTCCACAAAGAAACATCAAAACCCATAAAAATCCAACTTAAGTAGATCAAAACCATACAAAACCAAAAATGGAGAAAACTTAGATCTAGAACAATGGAGACTCTAAATCACAAAATGCTAAGTTCTAATATTGATCACCATGTCCTAATCTAGCAAATGGACAAATAAAAGAAGGTTCTCTTGTGGTGGCAAGGTGCACTTGCCTATGGGTTGGGAGAGTTGTGGAGAGGAAGAAGAAGAAGAAATTAATGGAGGTTGTAATGAAGAGAGAGAGTGTTAGGTGGGGATTATAAAAAGGGTGGGTTGTGGTAGAATGAAGGTGGAGCATATGCTAAGGTGTTCCAATACATAATAAACCAACCCAATCCAATTAAAACCGAGCCATGTTAAAACCCAAAATACGAGAAATACCGAAATTCCACAAGTTGAGAAAAATAAAAATACATGCCAAAATCAAGATACGAGTATAAATACGAAATACGGAAAATACAGAAATGAGGGTGACATGACTATATACAAGTATACAGGAAAAAAGACTGTATGTGGGAATTGGTATCTCAACTATAAGATAGGATGAGGGTAGGCAACTAATACTTGGGTGAGTATCAGAGACATTAATAACAGTGACATAAGAATAAAAAGGGCAGTCCAATATAACCACAATAAGGATTGGACAAGTATTATATATTTAATTGAAGGCAACATGTTTATATGCAATACTATTAAGTTAGTATTGACAACTTGAGTCCCTCCATGTAAGCAAGTGGGCTAACGGGTAATTCCTAACAAACACATTTAAGTGTAGATAATGAACCTAGAAGTCTATTCACCAAATTGATAGGCTCAGTTGTACCTTCAAATTGTGTATTGATTCTATTAATCTATAAATAGGTTCTTTAGACTTTGACTCAGACTTGACCATGCCAACAGCTCAGGACCACAGGCAAGTATACCTTGCCTTTCTTTACAGCTTTATTTACATGCTTTTCTTTTTTCATTATCCAATTGATTTTTATTTGATTGTTGATATGTGCTTCTTCATTATTACATAGTCCTTGTTCACAGTTAGCCTTGTAGCCATATCGGACATATTTTTCACTTGTACTTGATTGAGTTATATCGTAGGATGACTGTATTATAAACTGAACTGCTATTTCCTGGTTTTGATTCTTATAACCTGCGAGTCAACACACGGGACGAGGGTTGATTGTTTGCACCTGCGAGTCAACACTCGTGGCGAGGGTGATTTATCTTGAACTGACCTGCGAGTCCACACTCGGGGCAAGGGTTAGTGATTAGTTTCAAACCTGCGAGTCCACACTCGGGGTGAGGGTTTGGTATTCGTTGATCTCTTGTTTACATATTTCTTCCAGCAGTTCATTTATGCGTAGTTATTCATATATTCGTGTATCATGTTTGCTTGGTCTTTTTCCTGCTTTTATGATGTTTTCTTTTCAGCATGATAAACTGTTAGAAAGGCTTATATATTATGTATCTTTCTAGTCTTCTGAGGACCTGATGATCTTTTCAGGTTTAGCTGAGTTTGAGTCAGGTGCACACGAGCAGGTTTGAGCCAGCTTCAGGCCACGGTACCACTGCAGTGAAGATGAATTTGATGTTTAGCCAAGTTTGACTCAGTTTATTTTATTTTATGTCTTTACTTTATTTTCGTTTATTGGTAGTGGATTTGTATCCACCGGACGTTGTCACGACCCGCACCCTGAGTAGGGGTACGAGCACATGGGTACGTCCAACCTACGTCGCAGAATCAGCGGTAGAACGCTGTATAGGTCTCCTAGAAAGTAAAACATCTGGACACAATATAAATGTACCTATCATCTCCGCACGGAGGTATATAAACTCAACTCAATCACAAGACATCTAGGGAAGATAGGCACGAATATCATAAAGATATGATTGAAATATATGAACTGAAAAAGGTGCGAAGCCACAACACAGTTTAGAGTTAAAGATATAACACAAGAATCCAAAATATAACATATAACATAAGTCTCAATACTAGCTGGAACACAGTCTAGTCAAACCTATTTAATAGTCTAAGTATAAGGTAAATCCTCTACTGGCACCAAGGGTAATGTCTCATCAAAATCTCAATCTTAGCCATACCCATAAAAGGAGGAATCCGCCAACATATCCTCTGTAAACATCAACGGTTATCCTGTCAAAAAAAATGAGCAAGTACACCTCCAACAACAGTTATATAGTATTGACAAATGCTGTAAGAGACAATCACATTGGAATACAAGATGAACATTTCAAGATGGAAATATAACTGGATATATAAAGCAGGAAATCATGCCAGGGTGTATCATGCAGGAAGTAGAACTGAATAAGAATATATCTGATATAATAAATATAAAATATAAACATTGCCTCGAGTATTATAGCATTATCTGATCGGTATGGGTCAAGTTCAGGCTGTTTCATATGACCGGCTACAAGTATGAGAACTCGGCCCAGCCAAAATAGAAAGCTATGGAACAAGTAGTAACAGATCAGGCTGCACCCTACGTGTAGTGAGGGTGGAGCTATGAAACAAGTAGTAACTCACGGTGTGTATTGATCACATAACCTATAATAACTCTTCATCCCCGAATAGTATACGGATCCGGACATAGCACGTCATGACACGGAATTCCCTAAGAAGGTAGCTACTCCTTTTCAGGAATCAGCGTCAATTCAAGTACAAGAATACGATCGAACAAGTATCAGTATCCCAAGAAAATCCAGGAATGACATCTCATGACAGAAATTCGATATATACTAGTCCGTGCACCATCGTGTCAAGAATAAAGTAAAATACTATAACTGAATCGGATACAGAAGATATCAAGACAAAGAACTACTATCAGAGAATGTACTCACCTGCTGTCCTGAGCTGTCAAGTAAGGTCGATGCTCAGAGTGATCTCACAGACCTAAAGATGAGATATTGTAAGTTAATTAGTGTTTAACAGAGTTAAGCGTGATTTTCTAATGTATGATATGCAATCTAGGTCAATCTCAGTCCAACTAAGTCAAACTAGGTCACATCAAGTCAAACTAAGTCGCACTGAGTCACACTAGATCACATAAAGTCAAACCAAGTCAAACTAGGTCAAACTGGGTCAAAGGTTGACTTACAGTTGACTTTTGGTCAGCTGGTCAACTCTGGTCAACTCTAGGTCAATTCTAGGTCAACTCTGGTCTACCTTGGGTCAAACTCGGAGTCAAGGTCAAGCTTATAGCGTTTTGGTCAAACTTAGATTAGTGGTCAACATCTATGATAGTTAGGATATATTAATATATATACATACCACATATATTTTTACCCATATAGTACCACCCTAACACATACATATAGATATCATATATCAAATATATACATATCTTCAATATAAACCATAACCTATATCTATATACTCTCATAATATATATATATAGATACTAAATAATCCAAAAATATATATACCTATCTATATAGCTGTTCCACAATCTAACATCACCTACTCAAACTCAAACACTTAGACACTAACCCACTAACACTAGGATACCATATCAACCTTGGTCATATTGGCATCCCAATACCAATACCTTAGTTGGAATCTAATACCTTAATACCTTACCTTGATATCTTGATACCTTACCTTGGTATCTTGATACCATACCTTGGTCATAAGGTAAACTAATCATTTACCTTGAAGGTAAAGGTAATTCATATTTACCTTAAGATATTAACTTGGTATCATGAGATACCAAGATACCCCTCAAATATCTAATTAACTAACTATCTAATGTACTAACATAACATCTTAACTAATATCTAACATATAACCTACAGAGACTAACTTGCTAACATACCAATATCTAGAACTAACATAACCTACTAACATATCAATATCTAACATACTAGACATCTAACATCAAACTATCTAACAATATATCAAATATCTAACAAAATACTAACCTTTACTATCTAACTAATACTCATACTAACAAATATAACTTACACTAACATATAACAAACTCTAACATATCTAACCCTCTACTAATCAACATCTAACAAACATACTAACATATATAACTTAACAATAATATATATGTACTATATCATACATACTCAACAACCAATGATACCTACATTCACTTAATATCCACACTACATAGGCTCATAGGTTACACAAAATGCCTATATCGTATAGTCACTCTTCTACTTAAAACCAATACTGTATCAATTGGGCCTTCACTAAATTCTAGTATTAAATTATGTTGTAGCCCTTCGTGTGAGCTTTTTGAAACTTCAAACGGATCGTATTTTCTTGTCCGGAAGCTCCCGAAATCGCGAAAACACCGAAACGTGTTTGTCTTTCGGACAGCTGACACTCAAATAGTTTTACAGAAAGTTCTAGAAAGATTTTGGCTTATTAAAATATATATTTGGAAATGTAACTTCGATAAGGTTCTTTAAAAAAATGGGAGATTAATCGGAGTTCTAAGCTAAAGGTTATGACATTTCTAAGTTGCTATGGCTACTAAAAACGTGGATGAATATTATGACGAATTTGGGTTGTTTTGGACAAAAGAAACACATGTAGGCCAAGATACTTCGATACCAATATAGGTATCCAAATGAAGCTCATTCTAACCATCCTAACTAAGATCAGTTCACTCTCTAACCTTTCTAAAACTGAATTTAAAACACAATTAATCCTATTAGGCAATAAACCAAACACATGGGATATCCTAATTTGGGATCTATCAAGTAGGACACAAAATACATATCTAAAATTCTCAAGTGAGCTCCAAATGGCCTCAAACTTGAATCTAAAGGGGGTACATGCATGGGGGTGGATCCTACGGATTCAAAACTAATTAATATGCATAGGAAGTCAATTTAGAGGGTTGGTTTTACCTATTGGGAGTGGAATCCCAATGATACTCTCAAGGACACGGCTCCGACACGAAGATTATCCAAAAAAGACACTCCTCCTTTCACTTTACTCCAAATCTTTGCTAGCACCCTCCCTTGGTAGTATGAAAAGGTTGGATGAAAGTTTTGGTGGAGGGATGTAAGTATTTGGAGATCAAATCAAAGAGGGAAGCTCTCTAATTTGGGGAAGAACACTTTGTGAAGGAAAAGAGGCAAGATGGAAGAAATAAAAAGAAGGGCAACCCTACTATATGTGGCTATCATCTAACCCTATTTGGCCTTGGGGAAAGCCCAATAAGGCCCCTACTAATCCCCCTTGGTTAATTTTAAGTTAGGTTCAAGTTTGGGATCAAAAGGGTTAAGTTTAAGCCTCTAACTTAACTAATCTTACAAGTGAGATTAGTCTAAACTTACTAACTTAATTAGTGGGATTTGTGGGCCATGACTAACTAATATTGGGGTCCTGTCTAGAGTCTAAGCTACCCGGGTCACTAACACAAGTCAGAACGAGACAAAACTCAAATCCGACTAAACAAATCCCATAAAATCAATATTAAAATATAAAAATTTCTAAAATATTAAAATATGAAAAATGACCAAAATCATAATACATCAATTTAAATAATATTAAAATAATCTAAAATTCACCAATTAAACAAAATCGTAAATAATTCAAAAGTCAAAAAATAACCAAAATATCCTTAGCCTAAAAAGTGGTAATTAGCTTATCTAATCACATAGGATAGGCCCCCGTGGTTATGGTTAGTCTCTAGGCTAAGTAGGTCTAAGGTTACACTATTAAAAATGCCTAAATCACAACACACCAAATTAATTAGTATTAAATTAATTAAAATTCACCATAAATTATTATTATTAATATTTAAAACTAAAATTTTACAAAAGTTCCAAATTACCCTTATTTTAGAAAAGTGGTGGTTACAGACGTGACTTGGATTCTTGAAAACTTGGAAACAGTTCAGTTCATTTTATATTATTATCCAGTTCATTAACATTCATTGATCTTAGTTGTATCTTTTACTATTCTGTGGATGAGATCTAGACTGCCATGTTAGTTCTGTAGATTCTGTGACTTATGTATACTAGACAGCGTTCTACCGTCGATACTGCGGCGTAGGCTGGACTTGGACACGCCTTGTATCCAAAAAGTCGGTACGGGTCGTGACAGCTCTGCTGTCTCCAGAAGCACAGTTTACTCGTTGCCCCAGAAGCACAACAGTACTTAGTCTTCACCAGAGGCGCAGAAAGCATGGTTTCACCCAAATTGGTTTGTTGAAATCGCCTCTTACAGAGAAGATTGGGATTAAATCATGATTGATATCATATCAGATTGATTTAAATCTTAGACGAGGATCGATTAGACTCCAAATCTAGGATGAAATCTCAAGATTTACTCGGCTGTATCCGAGCAAGCAAATCGGCACGTGCTACGTGTCACCTCCTTCAGTTATGTTTATAACCACCAGAGATCTCGTTTGCGGGGAATCTTGATATTTGCCACGTGTCAGCACCGCAGAAGCCCGTACCATACAATGACGACAGATTCTTTCATATCTCAAAAACCTTAATGTACATCGCATATGTGCTCAGTTCACTATAAATAGAAGGAGTTCTTCTTCCACCAATCGAAAGATAGAGGGAATATTGACAATCGACAATCTTCAAAGGATCAGTAATCTCTATCCATGAAGAGTCGACCGCCCTCATCCATTGATCAACCAAAGAACCAACCAACCAACCATCTTCAAGGCATCTTTTCATCTAGAGCCTCTTGATCGGTGACCCGAGAGTCCCATTAAAGGCGCTAGAGAGCCATAGCAAGGTTGATTTATTGTCAGATCATCAACGGAGTAAAGGAGCCGTTGCAGCGCTCGATCTCCACCGTCCCACTTTCCCAGAATCCTTTTCTCCCTGTACTTAGAATATCCTGTTTATAACTTCCTTCTTTGTACACAGATACCTTATACGTTCAATAAAGCAAAAAGTTCGTTCAACCTTTTGTTATGTCGAACAAATATGGACATGACAAATTCATAAATCTCTACAGAAGATAAATGTCATAGAATAATTCAGAGGTAATATGGACATGATTTTTTTGACACAATGGACTATTCCAATTCTGATTGGGGAATTTGAAATAAGATGTCATTAGAACAACTTGGTTAAAATGACGTACTTTTATAAATTAGAGTATTTTTTTTAGGGGATTTCTCTTACAAGAAAGTTTTGTAAGAATTAAAGGTAGTTATGCTAGGGGAATTTATGACGACCCTTTATTTATAAGCTATCCAAAAACTGTTGGGATAAAAATAATGGTTTGAAATATGGTAGATATTAATATATGCTGGGTATTTATTATTCCAGGAAGAGTATGTAGTCACTGTATAAAACTTTCTGGGGTAAACAAAGTAATGTCCATTTGTGATTAGAAATAATACTTTTTTCAAGAATTTACCATTAATGGGCATCATTAGCAGATCTCCATTGGGCTTTGCTAGTCTGTATGCTCTATTTGAATACACAGATTCAACAACAAAAGGACCTACCCATTTAACTATGAACTTTCTTTTGCTTTTATGTGTCATAACCATAGGTATTCTTACTGAAAGAACTAGGTCACAACCTGAAAAACTCATTCCTTTACATTCTTATTGAAAGCTTTGGAAATACAGGTTTGATATAGCTCAATTCATTCCTGAGCCATTCATCCTCTCTTCTCGGGTGCTTCTAATTCCTGTAACCATAGACGATCTTTATATTTAGTTGTTAATTGGTTGGATAAAGCGATCCAAAGAGACGACATTTGAATCTCTAGAGGAAGAACTGCTTAACTTTCGTAGACCAAAGAGAACGATATTGTACCGGTAGGAATCTCTACTGTTGTTTGGTACGCCCAAAGACATTGACCAAGTTTTACATTCCAATTATGTTTATTAGATGAAATAAACTTCCTGAGTAACTTAATAATAGTCTTGTTGAAAGCTTCAGCCAAACCATTAGCTAGTAGGATTGTAGGCTGTAGAGGCAACATCTTGGATCTGATTCTTCTTACAAAATTGATAGAATTTATTACTCACAAATTGTGGGCCATTATCATGAACGATCCTTCAGGGAAGTCCGAAATGATAGATCACATGATGCTTAATAAAACTGATGATATTAGATATTTTCACTTCAGCAAGTGGTATAGCTTCCGTCCATCTTGAAAAGTATTTTGTTATGGCCAGAATAAACTAGTGTCCTTTAGAGGAAGGAGGGTTAATGGTCCAATGATGTCCCTTTCCCATGCTTCGAAGGGCCAGGACGCAGCCATTGGGTGCAAAAATTCTAAAGGTTGATGTATGAAGTCTGCGTGTATTTGGCAAGCATTACATTTCTTTGCATAATTTATGGCATCAGCTACCATAGTGGGCCAATAATAACCTAGACGCCTTAGCCTATCCTGTAATTTTAGACCAGGTTGATGAGCGCCACAAGTACCATCATGAGCTTCACTAAGGGCAAGTTTAGCTTCTTCATAAGATAAACATCGTAGAAGAAGTCCATTATATGATCTTCGATACAGCATCTTAGTAGCTGCATCATAAAATAAACAAAGAGAACATCTCTTGATTGATATAGCTTCATTTGGATCATCAGGAAGGGTTCCATAAACAACATAATATTTAAATGGGAATCGCCAATCTTTGAAGTTGATATCTGTTGTCACTGGATAACTTTGATGAACATCCAAATTATTCTTAGTACATAATAGTTTTTGACCAATCACTGTGATAGTCATCTGGGTGTTGACTGGGGTAGCCAGCGATGTAGCCAAACCTGCCAGCACATCTGCTTATGTGTTTTCTAATTGAGGCACATAATCGATGAAGAACCCGAAGAAAGTAGAAGCTATCTTGAGCGTTGTTTGATGATATAGAATAAAATCTTCATGACGAACTTCGTATTCCCCTCGAACTTGATTAACTATCAACTTAGAGTCACCATACGCTTCTAGATAATCTACCCCCAGCTGTTTAGCCAACCGAAGTCCAATGAATAGAGCATTATACTCTGCGACATTATTAGAACAGGATTCCATAAGAGAAAAAAATGATGGATGACCAGATTGTCAGGGGATATCAATACTACCCCCACTTTGGCTACGATGTTGCCTTTTGGACCTGTTCTTGGGGCTCCTTCGAAGAACATACTCCAAACAGATTCTTCCGTCATCATAGTAGACTCCAATACTTTATCAAGAATTTTATCATAAAGTTTGAAAGTTTCTGCTATTAGGTTGTGTAGCTAGAAAATCAGCAAGAGCTTGTCCTTTGACTACTTTTTGAGGCACATAGATCATATCATAGGGGGATAATAACATCGCTCATGTAGCAAGCCGAGAATTAAGTACACTTGGTTTAGTCATAAAAACTCTGGATATAAAATGAATAGTTTGTCCCATTACATAATACCGCGTATTTTGAATTGCAAAGATTAATACAAGACATTCTTTCTCAACAGGATTTTATCTATGCTCGGCGCCAATCATCATGCGACTTAAGTAATAGATAGCTTGTTCATGTCCTTCGTCGTTCTTCTGGACTAACAATGCACCGATAGAATATTACATGGCAGAACATACAACAAAAATGGTTTGTCCACCACTGGCGCAACCAAAATTGGAGGATTGGTGAGATATCTTTTAATGTCCTCAAATGCTTGCTGACATTTTTTATCCCAGATGAAAGAGACTCCTTTCTTTATTAACTGAGTGAAGGGTTGACATTGCTCGGACAGATTAGAAATAAACCTTCGGATATACGCCAATCTGCCTTGTAAACTATGAAGTTGTTTAATATTCATCGGTGGCTTTATTTTTAGGATAGCTTTAACTTTGTCAGGGTCAATATGTATTCCTTTTGAAGTTATGACAAATTCAAGAAATTTGCCGCTGGAGACTCTGAAAAATGACTTTGTAGGATTCATCTTGAGTTGGTGCTCACGCATCAGTTCGAATACTGTTCTCATGTCTTGAAGGTGATTGCCCTTTGAAAGACTTTTAACTACAATATCGTCAACGTAGCATTATACCATTTTTTTGCAAATGTTCGTATAAAATTGTGCTCATGGCGTGTTGATATGTAGCTCCTGCATTCTTCAAACCAAAGGGCATCACCGTATAGCGATATATGTAGCTCCTACATTCTTCAAACCAAAGGATATCATCGTATTGTAATATACCCCCAACAGTGGTCAGAATGATGTGTGCTTCTTATCCGCTGGAAACATTTTAATCTGATTGTAACCAGAGAAACCATCCATGAATGACATACGTTCAAAGCCGTAAGTGTTATCAATCATAACATTTGTACTTGGAAGAGAAAACTCATCTTTTGGGCAAGCTTGATTAAGGTCCCGATGATCGATGCATACCCTAATCTTTTCATTTTTCTTCATGACTGGAATGATGCTAGCAATCCAGTCAGGATGTTATTTTTTTCAGACAAAGCCATTGTCTATGAGTTTCTTTACCTCAGTTGCAATAGCCTCCATCATATCAGGTCGGAACCGTCGTTGCTATTATTTCACCAGTTTGGCATTAGGAAGTATATTAAGATGATGCATTGCTATTTGTGTATCAAGCCCAGGCATGTCTTCGTAACTCCAAGCAAATACATCTATATACTCTTTGATAAGTTCAAGGAGTGTCTGTTTATCTTTATCAGATAAACTTTTGCTGATGAATATCGGTTTAGGCAATTCTGAATCACCCACATTAACTTGAACAACTTCATCTTTAGTAGGACATTCCCATTGTTCAAATCTTATTTTCCATTGAGTATCCAGTTGTTGTGCCCAAGGTTCAACTTCAAAAGGTTCTATGGGAAGGTCATCATCTTCTGTTTGATCATCAGATATCATATAAGCTGAGAAAACATCTTTAAATATCGCCCTATTACTGTGATCCGAATCCCATAGTGATGAATCAGAAGAATAAGAACACTTATCCCTATCTTCGTCTTCTGAGACTTCTAGTATAGTTGGAGGAGTTACATATCCCAATCCAGATCGAGTACGATAATGGTAATCTTGCGGTTTCCCTTTCGAATTTAGAATTTACAATGGTAAGTGCAACCTCTACCAAAATTGAGGCTTCGCTGACTATTTAAGCCATAGCCCATTCTTTGAATAATATTCTTCGCTTGAGAAGTATATCTATATAATTGCATTATACTAGAATCTGATTCATGCTCATCGACCAAAGCTTCTTTATGAGCCTCAGCTCGGCCAAATATAATTGGTGTTTCACCAATTGATCTAGCCGGCCCTTCAAAATAAGAATCTTTGTATGATAGACATGGAGTACTATCTTTATAAGAAATAGACACATTAATGATTAGGGAGCACAAAGAGTCAGCAGTTCTTAAACTAGTCACAGTAAGATCAAAGTAATCAAAAGCAGAACCTATTTTATTAGGTATATACATGATTTTTTCTTCCAGGAACACATCCTCTAGAAGTTTAATACGTGGAGGTTTGTCTACAATACTAGCTTCTGCATTGACGGTAACACGAGTCAGATCGATCACAAAGGGATCATCTGGTTGAACTAGACGCTTGCCTCGGCGATGATCAACCACAAATGGTTCCTCTTTCTTATATCGCAGGTCGATGACTAAAGGTTCTTCTGTCTTGGTGTCAGCTTTACTCTTACATAGATTAATAACAAAAGGTGTACTACCCCCTAACTGTGCTTCTTGCAAAGCATTTTCCATAAAGGACCCTTCAAGTAGATTGCCAAGGGTTCTTTAACAAGTTCCTTCCACACAGGACCTTTCAAGTATATGTCTAAAGGTTCCTCTACCGCCTGGCCAGTAGGTGTTTCTTCTATTTTGTCTCTAGTCTCTACTTATTTATCCATGATCAAATGTGATGGTTCCTCATCGGAAGGTCTGATCACGAGGTTTGTACAACCTTGCATCAGAGAAATAAACTTCGACCCCTTTAAAAGGATCGACATCAATAAATTTTGTACACACTACCCCTTCTTCGTTCACATATTTGAAGCACTGATGAAGAGTAGAAGGTACCAACAGGTTGTCATGTATCTATGGCCGTCCTAGCAAAACATTGTAGGAGACATTGGCATCAATTACATAACATGTGACTTTAGTCCAAAGATTTCTAATCTGACATTTGAGACAAGTTTTCCCCAGAGGATGACTTCGTCCAGCATTGAATCCAGTGATGGTAGTGGAAGTAGGTGACAATTTATGCATTGGGATTCCCAACATCTGGATTAAACTTCTGGGTATTACACTGACAGATGAGCCTGGATCGATTTGAATGCGATCCACCTTACAAGCTCCGACATATCCTGTATAATACAAAGATCTGTCATGGCGATTATCTTTAGTAGACATGTCTCCTGGGATGAAGGTAATATTGGGAATTTTCTTCGATATGTTATAACAATGAGGACAGGTCCAAAGGTCATCATCAGGTTCTATCATCTTAGATAAATATGAATCTGCATGCTACAGTGCTTCACTCAGTGTTGCCCTCATATCTTTGGAGATACGAAGTAGTTCAAATATGGACAACTGAGATAGAGTACTGGCAAGCTGTGCCAATATATCAAAATTGGAAGGCTTGTCAAGTCCGAAAGAATTAGGCTTCTTCAAGGACTTGTCGAACCTCACCTATTTTTGTTTTCCTTTTTCTCCTGAAATGTGCTTTGACAGACCCGATCTTGAGGAAGCATGGATGGCAGGTAGATTAGGAGTAGGAGCTGTAGTTAAAGGATTATCTTCTTCGTCCTGATTGGAGGTACGCATGTTTGTTTTTTCATATATGGATTCTCCAACCAAAGCTTCATTAATCATGTTGCATGATTTATTCTTCTTTTTCTTGCTCTGAACCTTGGAGATGGATAAAGATGCCTTTGGATCCATATCTTCAAGAATATCAGGATGGATCCACATGATTTCACAACGTTGAGTAGTGAGTGGTACGAGTCTGATTGTCTGATCCCGAACTGGAGGATGATTGACGACTTATAATATCGCCTTTAGTATTGGAGTAACACCATTCTGAACTTCAATTGTAGGAAGATCCCCAAATTGGAGAGAAACCAAATTTGCAGAAACTTGTTTCTTATCTGCGTGCAGCATGATGGCCTTTGAATCCAACAACTGTTGGATATAATTTTTTTAATATATAACATTCCTTTGTCGGATGATGTACGAACTGATGATAAAAGCTATACTTCGGATCGTTGGTTCGTCGTACTTCTTCAGGCCTTCGAGCGGGAGGAAGTTGCATTTTGTTCCCTTTCATCAATACTTGGAAGATGTCCAGTGTGAGGGCTTCGTTGAAGGTGTAGTGCGACTTAGGCCTTGGAGCAGATTGGGCTTTTTGTTTAGGCTGGGAAGCAGTTACAGAAACATCAACTGTAAAGGACTCCTTTCCTATGTTAGTTTTCCCAGAAGGGTTGTTGTTCTAGGGATGCTTCCCTTTGTCTTCCGGTGACTTCAACCCAATCAAATACATAACTTGAACTGATTCTTCAGCTTTTTCAGCAGCAGCAATGAAAGCTGGCCAATCATTATAATCTCTAGGGACAATGCAAAACCTGACTGTGGGTAAAAAGATACCCCTACAGTTGTCAATAAGAACTACTTGAGGAGTCCCAGGAGGTAGCTTCATTGGCAATCTTCTGAACCGTTCAATGAACTCGCAGGCTGGTTCTTTGTTATCTTGCTTTGTTGCAATGAGTTTTGACATAGAGACATCACCTGTTCCTTCATAGAATCTGGTAAAGAACAATTTCTCCAAGTCTAAAATACATGGCGAGCTATACGTGATTCTCGAGCACGTTCAATACCCACTAACCCCAAGGCTCATGCACCTATTCAAATTCTTGCACCTCTAAGGCAGAAGACAGTATATTTTCTGCACATACGCACATGGCAATTCCACTAAAGAAAAGCTATAAATAGAGGATAGTTTCTTCCTCGCACAAGAACCACAGACAAACATACGGAGCACGAGCATAAGGGGAGATTACAACCTCTTTGCTAAGAACTTTCAGAGAGAAAGAGAGAACTTTCAGTGATAGAGTTCCCCTTGCAATCGAGAGTTCATCAACCACCGAGCTTCAACAATTTCTGCATCCGATCGTCAACGGAGTAAAAAAGTCGAAGCAGATTTAATCTCCATCGCCCAAATCCCCATATCATTATTGGACTTGAAATTTTGTTAAAGATTATTGTTGTACTACTTCTTTTTTTACAATAATACTAAATATCCTACTCTTCTCGGATTCTTTTTGTGTTGAAATAAAATGGCGACTCTACTGGGACGATTTTATCTACCGACGAGAAAGTGGTAGCACAATCTGATTTGAACAAGCTAGGTTCAGTTAAGAAGATGTTGGTGGTGCAGTTTGACCAGCAAGCATATGAACCAATGTTGTCGGACAAGGACTCTACTCCGACCACTAAGAGGTAGAAATCCAAGTGTGTTCTCAAGGCTTGGACCCCAAAATCTATTCCTGCTTCTTCCAACGCCGCTGATGGCAAAGGGAAAGCTCCAGCTACTATGGGCCTAATGGATAGTGTGAAGGCGCATGGCTCTGTGCCAGCCACAATATTGTTTGAGGACTTTTCTACTATTAAGACGCATATGATTCACTATACGTCTAAAAGAGGCTCTATCAATGAGCCATCATCAAAGTCCTATGCTTCTTATTGGAAGAAGAACACCAAGAAGATGCATGCTAATCATGTATCTGAGAAGAAAACTGACACTTATGATAGAGCTCTTCATTCCAACGTAGGTAAAAAGAATGTACAACATTTGAATTCTAGCATAGAAAAAAACAACGATGCTGAGAATTCAAATGATAGAACTTCTGCCTCACAATTGGTACATCACGATGAGGCTTCAGCTTTAATTCAGAATCCTGAACGCATAGATGGAGATAGGAAGTCTGTCTTCCATAGACTTTTATTTTCCAAAGATTCTATACGGTATAAAGGAGGCTCGATTCATGCGTCCATCCGTGTTATGCATGTTGATAATGGAAAACTATACAAGACAAAGTTTATGCGCCCCAGCCAGTCATGCACCTCCCTTCCATAAACTGTGGACTCATGTACATTGTCTAATGTACCTAAAATGAGTTCACATAATAAAACAACTCAAGATCTAAGCTCTAGGGATTCCTATATACATAAAATAGGTCAACGAGTTAAGAAACCAACTCTCCCATGCATGGACCTTTTCCAGTCGCATAAGAAGGAAAAGGAGGTTATGCACCCTTCTATTGACTTGTGTGACATGCTTCGGCATAAACGTAAATCAGCAGAGGCATCGGTAAACACAATTATGTTGTGTTAGAGACATTCCTGTGCAAATATTGTTATCAATTGTTGTTGTTCAAAAGTAGTTGATCAATCAATCTGTCTTCACCTGATTGTGACCAAACTCTCCAGATTTGTCATGTCTTGGATGACCACTCTCGAACAATGAAGATGAATTATAAGAAGCCTTGGTCTATGCAACATCTAGTCAAGGTGATGGACAAGCACATTCATCCTCTTCATCTAGAGGGAGACAAAGAGTTACTTCACCTGAAGGTGTTTACCAAAGAACCCGCTCCCGTTCTAGACATTCCTCTAGGGAACTCCAAGCTCACGAACAAGATAATACTGGCAGTAACATTCTCCCTATATTTGATCACTCTACATCTCATTCTGATAATAGAGTACTTCACATTTCAGAAGGAGATGATACAGTTTCACAATCTGGGTTAAGCAGCACTAGTTCTAGTAATGCTTTCTTGCATACTTCTCCATCTGGTAGCCCATATACAACCTCAGTGTATGTGACTGGCAATGAAGATGGTGGTAACAGTGATCGACAGAGAATTGATACCCTGGAGAACATGCTACAAAATGTTATGGCGATGATGCATCAAATTCAAACAACTATGAACCTACAAACATCTTTACATCAATCTCCTCCATCGATTCAAACTCTTGTCAATCGAGATACAGTGGGGGTGTCTTTTAACCCTAATCCATCACCGGTAGTGGGGAATGTCTCTATGCCAATATTATAACAGGCACAACCGACTATTATACAATCAATCTTTGCAAGCCAATCGATTGATACTATCAAAGCTATTTGGGATATCAATTCTCGATTGGATGATATTACTTCAAAGAGGAACTACATCAAATGGGAATGTCACATCCTTATCCTTCAGAATAGGATGATGTGGTTTGTCCTGCAAAGTACAAACCTCAATTTCTGATTCCTTATGATGGAACAGGTTCCCTGAAGCAGCATTTGACACTCTTTGACTCCCAGACCGTTTATATACCAAGCCTGGACAATTTTTATGCTTCTACAAGACCCCCTTCAAAGTTTCAAACTTAGAAATGAGTTTCAAAAACTTTGAACAGAAGCATGGGCTCTTCAGGGCACTTGGACCGCCAAGGCTTCGGTGGAGTCATTGAAATCACAATGATGTTGCTTCATCTGGAAGCACTTTTTATTTGAAACTTTGCCAGTTGACAAGTTTTTGATTGACACTTATTTTGGGTTTTGATGAAATCTCGCATCGAGTTCTTTTCTCCTATCGTTTGCAGGATATGGAATTATGTGTAAACCCCCTAAATTTTTACTATAATTTTTTATTTATTTATAAATATGGTATCGATTTTTGTTTTTGTATTTGTACGTCGCAAAGGAATTTACGAGACGTATATATATTTTTATACCCAAATATTTTATTAAAAGATTTTTCGTATAGAAAATATGTATTTTATTTTTTTTGATTTATTACATCACATAAAAATTTGGCAAACGTTATTTATTTATTTAATATAAAAAGGCTATTTTATTTTATGGTACAAATATAAGTAGTACTTTAGAGAACTAGTGTTCTATGAAAATCTATTATTTGTGTTCGAGTAACATGAAATTCATGTCCAATTCGATTTTACGAAAACGAGTGATAATTATTTTTTTTTTCCAAACCAATATTTCAAATATTTAAACATTTATCATGATTTTCGAAATTAATTATTATAATATTTTATTATTTATGAAAATGATATTTGAATTTTTGTTTAAGTTAATATTTGATTAAATATGATAATTTTAAATAGAAAAGATTTTAATGACTTTATTTTAAAGGCTTTTAAATTACAAATATGATTTATCTAGATCGGCTTTGTATTGGATTGAGTTAGTTTTAAATCATTTTGAATTAAATAATAGGATATCTACATGGGGATTTAAAATCATCCTAGTCCATATCTATCTAAGAGTCCACCTCCTATATAAGGAGAGGCCCTTGCTCTTTTTTTTCCATAAATCCCACAATCAACAAAATTTCTTCACTAAGGCTTGTGTATTGTGTCCGTGTCTCATTCCCATCTACTATTTTTTTTAGTACAAATACAATATCTCCTCTTGTTCGACAGTCCCGGACTACTCAATCCTAAACCTAACCCTGCCGCTCTGCCAATGATGCCGCCACCATCGTCTGTCCTCCACCGATCAGCCTCCCCCACGACCACCATACCACCCAAATCCTACGCACCCGCTCCCAGCCACCGGTACTGTCATCCCCGTCAATCATCCCATCCGGCCACTCCGGTCGGCGACCCACTCGGCCCATATTACCACCATTGCCAGTAAACCACCACCACTGTAGCCCTATCTCACTGCCATCAATACCCTGCCACCCACACGACTCCCTGCTCTCTTCGTCCACTCCTCCGTACACTGGCCAACCACCGTCGTGGCCACAACTCCACCACACGACCATCGGCCACCACCGACCACATACTCCCAACACCATCCAAAATAAACCCAACCGACCCATCATCATCGTAGTCCACCACCAACACCTCCACCATCGTATTGGTCGTGGCCGCCCCCATGACCACCATTGTGGCATCATCGCCGCCGTCCATATCGATCCCGCCCGAGTCATCAACACAACCTCACCACCACCGCTACATCCCTGATCAACCACACCACATCGGAAAGGCAAAACAGAGAAGAATATAAACCCCAAACCACCTCTTACCTGCCGCTAGTGAATCCATGTCCTTGTCTGACTGTCGCGCTGTACTGTACTCCCAAGCAGCTCCGCCGCCTTCCTCCTCACGTGGCAGCAACCTCGCCGTGACCCGTCGTACCGAGCCAAACCTCCAGACTCCGGCGCTTCCTCCACCGCCGGATCTGCTGCCCTCCACGGTCCCATCAGCCGTCGCATCCCAGCACTTTCTACTCTAGTCGGCGTCGGCCACGAGCCACCAGCGAACTCCGGTACACCCCGACCTCCCCTTCTCTCTTTCTCCCGCTCAAACTCTCTCCCTGTATTCGTGTTCGTTGGGAAAGTGCTGCTTTCCTATTTTAAGAGAATGACTTATAATTTTTTTATTATTATTAATGTATGCTATAAAATAGTAGATATTTTAGGATTTATATTATTATTATTATTATTATTATTATTATTATTATTATTATTGCTACTGCTGGAATAGATAGCTATGAGTTATTACTATTATTTATTTTTCTTAAAAATTTCTACATATAATTTTATGATAAATTGTTTCTCATTCTTGTACCATTAGCAATATATATGTTACTATTTTCAAAGATTCTATTCTAACTAAATATGGTATTGGGCTTTCATTCATTTCAAATTTAGTTTATAACCCTAGTTAAATTATTATATTATTATGTTTGACAAAATTTGGGACTCTTACTGTTAAAATGACTTTTAAAATTTCAACATATTTAGTTACATATATTTGACTAAAAAAATATAATTTTAAAATATTTTCAAGTATTTTTGCAAAATTATTTTTAGACTAATCAAATATATTTTAAAAGTTTTAGAAATACTTTCCTAAAATAGTATAAAGTACTTTCTCCGTAAATTCACAATTGATAGTTAACTCTTGATCATGACTGATCCCTTGTCCCTATTTTCTTGCAAATTCGGACCCTGTGTGCAACGACCAAGGCTATTGGACTATTAGAATATGTCGGATCATCGTACTACTCCAGGCGACACACCAGGCAAGATATCTTGCCTTATTTACTGTTTATAATTAGTTGCATTTTTCTTTATTTACTGCATATTTATTTTTTATTTATTTCAGTTGGATCCATGACTTGCTTAGTTTACATTACTTGCTTTCAATTATTTTTCTTGCTTGTCTTTTAAATATGCATGTGAACCTAGTCATAGTGGAGACTACTTGTTGTTAGAGACCCTTGGGAGGGTAAATACTGTTAGATATATGGGCTACCCAAATCCAAAAGCTGTAGTGACTGCGTACTACGGTAGTTGTGTCGCGATGGTCAATAGCCGCGAGCTATGTGGACTGATGGGTCACATGGGCCGCTAGCCTTGAGTTATGCCGGCTGATAGTATTAGTACTTGACTTGTGTGTCGTGAGTTAGTCTTGGGGTAGTCAACCTTCACCTGCCCATACATTGAGATGTCTTCTAAATTGTATACTAGATTGGTTATGTGACCTTAGTTAATGTCAGGTCACACTTCGTTCTGGTCATGGCACGTGGCAATGTCACAGCGTAAAATAGTACGCTACCCCTTGTCCTTGCTTGGTTGTAGGGATAGTCTATTGTTTTGATGATGGGATATTGGGCCGTGTTATGGTTGGGACACATTACTTTTACTTTGTGACGTTATAACATAATTTATATTCAGTATTTATGGCATGTTCTTCCTGTATCTTGTTACGTCCCTCTGAGGACCTGGTGATCTCTCCAGGTGTGTGCCTTTGTGATGTTTCGTAAGTGCTCAAGCCAAGGCCATGTTTTATTCCCTTCCTCCGAGGTGATTGCACTTGGATCGCCTTCGTATTGCTCGACAAAAACTCATTTATTATGTATTTCTTTCTTTCTAGTTGGTATTGGATTTGTCTCCGCCCAACAACTTGTAATGACAATTCATGAGTCATTATAAAGGCTTTATTCTTTATTTGTGGATGAGATTAGTATCATAGTTTACTACATTTTATAGCTTATGAATACATACGATGGTCCAAATAGTTTATATGTATACAACTGGCATGTCTACGTACTTAGTTCTTGTATTTTGGGACTGGGGCGTTACATTATTCCTGGAGGAAATCGAGGCATCATTCTTGCCATAAATATGTTAATTTGAAGGGTTGGTGGCCCCTCTTATAAAAATAGATCAACGTCTGTGAGCACCTTTAACTTATCCATGGCTCCAAAGAGGAATTCTCGACGTAGGTACTTCAGAAGGTCGAGGCAGGTGGGGTCCGATGGTACTACCGCTTCTGCCACTAGGACCGTGGTGACGGTCCCTCCGCCGCCTTCTCATGTCTAGGGTGAGCAGACTGGAGGAGGGGGAGCTGCTGCCGAGGGACAGGCAACTTCTGGACTATGTAGGCATGCATGTATGGGGCCTTGGCAGGCCTTTAAGCGATCCTCCTGATTTCAGTTTCCTTCCTCCCGTGAAGAAAGAATTGGAGGAAGGGTGAGCGTCTTTCCGCCGCCTTTTATATACTGTCGAGATTTTGTCGCTCCGGTCTTGTAGATGTTATCGGCGAATCTGACCGGGGCTCTTCCTAGGGGCTTTCCGTCATTTTGTCAGGCCTTCCTGGCTTTGTTTTGTCTCCTCCTATTTTATTAATAAAATCTTCTCTTTTTAGCACACTCTGCTTTTCATGCTTGAACTGTCACTATTGGCTTTGTGTTCTGAGAAACTTCTGTTGAAAAGGATATTTGGAAAATGGAGGATGTCTCTGGGAGGACAACATAGGGTTTAGTGGACCTTCTTATTCATGCAATACCAAAGATGGGTACGGATACCAAGGGGAAGTAGGAGACATTATCTGGGACCATGTGGGTGTGATAATGTAAGAGATTTTCTTGTTCAGAGGTAATGTAGATATTGCAAGACTCCTGGATTATGCTACTATCTTTAGTATGAGTAGCGTAGATAATTTACTCAGAGGTGATGTAGATGTGGCAAGTTTCCATGAACATAATGCCTTCTTTAGGGTGAGCAGCAAGAATACCTTGCTCAGAGGTAATGTGGACATAGCAAGTATCCATGATCAGAGTTCTATTTTGGGGTAAACATCGAGAGTATTTTGCTTAGAAGGAATGTGGACATGGCAAATGTACATCTCTTGGTTCGAAAAAATGACTAAAATGTGATGTGGACGTGGCCATTTTTGGAAAGAGAAAGTTAGAGGTGATGTGGACGTAACTTTTTGATCATAGTACCCTTGGAAAGGGCAGTAGAGGATACCTTTAACCTGACTGAGGGTCAATACGTGAGATACCCTTGGGGCAGCTGGGTCGCAAAAGGGTGTTTGATAGATGTTTCTAAGTACCAGACCAAAATGGTTTGCCCTATGAGGTGCATGTGTCGTATTTTGCTATACCTCTAAGAGACGGTAGTCGGTACTAGTATGTCTTATTTGCTCAAACATAAAATTTCTTTAGAAATTTGCTGTCGATTGGCATCATCTTCAGATCTCCATTGGAGTGAACAAGTTTGTAAGCGTCATTGGAATACACAGACTCTATCACATAGGGTCCTTCCTATTTTGGCTGGAATTTTTTTGTCATTTTATGAGTCTGGATCATTTGTCTTCTGACAGCTATGACCAGATTACCCATTTGAAACGATGTTTTTTTTAACCTTTTTGTTGAAAGTCCCGACGATGTGTGCTTGATATAGCTCGATTCGTTGCTGAGCCTGGAGGTATTTTTTGTCTAAATATTCCAATTCCTGGAGCAGCAGGTGATGATTATCTTCCTCAGTGAGTTTGCTCGAGAGGGCTACACAGAGGAAAGGGATTTGGATTTCCAATAGGAGGACTGCTTTGCTTCTATATACAAGCGAGAATGGCGTGTTGCCTACTGGAGTCTGGACTGTTGTACGGTATGTCCAGAGATATTGGCCCAGTTTTTTATCCCAGTCACGTTTAATGAATGAGACGAACTTCTTTAGTAGTTTGATGATTGTTTTGTTGAAAGCTTCTGCTAAGCCATTCACCGATGTATAATACGGGGTTGAGGCAACATTCTAGATCCGATGTTTCTTGCAGAATCGGTAGAATGTATGGCTCACGAATTGAGGGTCGTTGTCGTGGATGATGCGCCTGGGGATCCCAAAGCAGTAGACTATATAATGCTTGATGAAAGCAATCACGTTGGATGCCTTTACTTTTACTAGTGGCACAGCCTCCGACTATTTGAGAAGTAGTCCGTTATAGCGAGGATAAACCCATGCCCTTTTGATGACGGCGGGGTGATTGGCTCGATGGCATCCATTCTCCAGGCTTCGAATGCCCAAAAGGCTATCGTTGGATGAAGGAACTCTGAAGTCTAATGGATGAAATCTGCATGGAATTGGCATGTCTTGCATTTTTTGGCGTAGTCTATGGCATCTACGACCATTGTGGGTCAATATTAACCGACGCGGCGAAGGCAATCTTCTAGTTTTGGACTCGACTGATGTGACCCGCACGTTCAGTCATGTGCCTCTCAGATTGCTTGTTTAACCTCCTGTTCTGATAGACATCGGAGTAGGAGTCCGTCATATAAACGTTGGTATAGATCTTTAGTGGCCGCATCATAGTAGAATCGGAGGAATCGTTTTCTGACGGATGTTGCTTCCCTTGGGTATTCTGGAAGGATCTCGTAGTCCTGCATAGTCGATGAGGGCAAACCTCTATTCTTTGGTACCAATGTTCATCGTAGAATAACTATGGCACATTCGTAAACAATCTTTGCCATATATCAACTCTCTGTTGGTTAATGTGACTAAGCTTTGACCTTCGACTGGGGTAGCTGATGACGCTGCTAGGCCAGTGATGGCGTTGATTTTGCTATTTTGGAGCCTGTGTATGTGTACTATAAAGAATGTCATAAAGGATCCTGATGGTAAGGGATTAAGTCTCATTTCAAACTTCGTATTCCCTTTAGATCTGATTTACTACAGTTTGAAATCTTCATATGCTTCCAGGTAGTCTGCTCCTACTTGTCTGGCCAGTTGAAGCCTCATAAATAGAGTATTATATTCTGCCACGTTGCTTAAACATGGCTCCTTTAGAGAGTATATGCTGTGAATGACCATATTGTTGGGTGAGACGAGTGCTGCTTCACTTTCGTATACGAGCGATAATGGTGTGTTTATCTTCCATAGTGAGTTGGCTCGAGAGAACCACACGGAGGGAAGGGATTTGGATATCTATAGTGGGAGGACTGCTTCGCTTCCATATACGAGCAAGAATGGTATGTTGCCTATTGGAGTCCGGACCGTTGTTCGATATCCTAGAGACATTTGTCCAACTTTTCGTCCCAGTCTCATTTGTTGGATGAGACAAACTTCTTCAGCAATCTGATAATTGTTTTGTCGAAAGCTTCTGCTAATCCATTTTTTACTGTATAATATGGGGTTGAGGCCACATTATTGATTCGATGTTTCACATAGAATCGATAAAATGTATGGCTCGCGAATTGAGGGTTGTTGTCGTGGATGATGTGCCTAAGGATCCTGAAGCGGCGGACCATGTGATGCATAATAAAAGCGATCATGTTGGACGTCTTTACTTCTGCTAATGGCACAGCCTTCGCCCATTTGAGAAGTAGTCGATTATGGTGAGGATAACCGATGTCCTTCTGATGACGGCGGGATGATTGACCCAATGACGTCAATTCCCAGGCTTCGAATGGCCAGAAGGCTATTGTTGGGTGGAAAAATTATGAAGGCTTATGTAAAAAATCCATGTGGATTTTGTATGCCTTGCATTTCCTGGCATAGTCTATGGCGTCTGATGTACCTCGCTTGTTCCGTCATGCGCCTCCCGAAGCGGTTGTTTGGCCTTCTGTTCTGATAAGCATCGAAGGAGGAGCCCGTCATATGAAATCTGATACAAATTTTTAGTGACCGTATCATAGTAGAATTAGAGGGATCATAGGTTGAACTATTTCATCCACCAAATTTGAGTGCACCTACATGACCTTGTCCTTTACAATCTTGAGCGGGATCATTTGGCGTTATGGTCGCGTGTTAGAGGAAGGTTGACGATCTCGATCGTGCCTTGGGGATCAAAATCACTCCGCCTTGGACCTTGACTCCTGGGAGATTGTCGAATCGTATCGACACAATGTTGGCAGCCATCGTGTGTTCTTCGAAGTCGAGGGTAACAGCTGTTGAGTTAATGAGCCATTGAATCTGCCCTTTAATGATGTAGCATTCCTTGGTCGCATGGCCAATGAACTGGTGATTTAGGCAGTACTTAGGACTGTCTATCCTTCCTACTTTTTCTGGGTGTCTCTGCTTAGGCAGCCGTAGTATGTAGTTCTTCATGAGGACATTAAATATGTCGACAACCTGGTCGTTAGAGAAGGAGTATGTGTCCTTTCATTTGGTCGAGTCCGTAGGTAGTGCCTTGCCCCTTCTTTTTCTATGTTAACGACAAGGAATTCTTTTCCCCTGCTACTACGGCCGTCGTTGCTGCTTTGAGGGTGCCTCCCTCTATTTTTATTGTTCAAGGCCTGGACTCGATCAGATGAATACATTTGGCATTCTTCTTTGCCTGGTCGGCACTTGTAATGAAAGTCGCCCAATCAGCATGCTGGCCCGTGCCCATATAGAGAATTTGATAGCAGGCATTAGGTCCCGTCGACATGTGTCCATGAAGATCGTCTCGGGAGTCCCCGAAGGCATCTTCAGGGTGTTCTGCCTGAAGCGCTCAATGAAGTCACGTGCCGATTCTTTGTTGCGCTAGACCGTATGAATGGGGGTGGACATTCGCATGTCCATCATTTTGTAGAAGTGCGCCATCAACAACTCCGGGAGGTCGTTGAATGTTTTAATACAGTTATCAGGAAAACTGCAAAACCATTCTTATGAGACATCGGTTAATGCCTCCACAAACACTTTAGTGAGCAGGGCGTCATCCATAGGCAAATGCCCCGTCATGGACTCAAAGTAATTCAAGTACCGATGCCGATGGTTGTGGCACAAAGAGGACATTGGACTCGCCATTGGGGCATGCCTCCTGACTTCCCTGTCATAAAGTCGTTGTCGGAGTTATATTAGCCCTTATGTCTGCAATTGACTGAGATATGGATTGTATTATGGCGTTGAGGGTGGTCATCATCGCTTCCAATGCGTCGAGCCATTGCAAGTCCCTTGTACTGGCATCATCTTCTCCAGCCATGTATGTAAGCCCCTTGAATTTTGGGTTTCTACTAAAAAAATTTAAATGAATTATTTTCCATAAATAGTTTTATTATAATTAGTTTTGATCATAAAATGTACCTTTCCGTGACTTTGTTTTTTGGAGCGCAAAGGATGACAATCTCTCGGAACAACCTTCATGACTTTGCAGTAGACAAGATTATCTTTACTTTGATATATCATGTCCCACTCAAACTTGTTCTCTCATATTTTATTTATATCGTACAACTTTCTGGTCAATTTAGGGCATTTGGCCATCTACCGAAAACTTGACCTAACTTCTAATTTAATTTCGGGACTCAACATCGATCCAACCTAATCGATCCAATATATGGTTTTAACCTATTTTTGGCCTACTATGCACATGCCACTTACCTGTCGTCCAATTAAGCTCCCTCATGCTATTATCTCATCAATGATCATAAATGACTTAATTTGTAGTCACGATCGCACCAAGCTCAAACCTAATCCAATCTAACCAAAACCACCCAACCCAAGTGGTGGTAAACACCCTTATTTTATTGCTATTATTAATAATATTCCTATATTAATATATAATTAATTAAGTTGGAATGACACTACCAAAATACAGTCAATTAGCGACGGATATTTAGCAACAAAATTTTTCCGTCGGCGTTAGCGACGGAATCATGGCCGCACACCGACTGATTACCGACCACACATTTTTTGCCTTTTTTATTTTAATTTTAGGGGGAGGAAAGGTCGCACATCCGTCGCTAGACTGTCGGAGTTATAGCGACGGATATACAGTCGTCGCTACGCAGTCGATTATTTGGCGGGAATTGTGTAGAGAATTGGCGGGACATATCTTCGACTATGTAGCAACGGATATTC
Source organism: Iris pallida (assembly GCA_029216955.1). NCBI lineage: Eukaryota > Viridiplantae > Streptophyta > Magnoliopsida > Asparagales > Iridaceae > Iris > Iris pallida. Next base: position 305,275 of record JANAVB010042875.1, read on the forward strand.
AGTCGGGACGTATCAAACAGGGCGACTACAGGGCGACGGATGTTTCTACATCGCTAGTCTGTCACTATATATACGTACCAGACTTTAAATGAAACGGCGGAGGGAACTTTTCGCATTCTCCCCAAATTCACTCTCTCTCTCTCTCTCTCTCTCGCTGGTGTCGGCTTCGGTGATCGGCGTCGGTGTTATCGTCGGCGTCGGCATTCTCTCCTCTCTCTTTCTCGTAGGTAACCCCCCTCTCTCTCTCTCTCTCTCTCTCGCGGTGTCGTATAGGGACTGGGCGGCGCGCTTGGGGCTGGGCCGTCCGGGGCTGGGCGGTTGGCTTGGGTAGGGGCTGGGCGGTGGGCTTGGGGCGGCGGCGTCGGGGGCTGGGCGGCGGGCTTGGGGCTGGGGCGTCGGGGTCTGGGCGGCTGGCTTGGGTCGGGGTATGGGCGGTGGGCTTGGGGCGGGGGCGTCGGGGTCTGGGAGGCGGGCTTGGGGTTGGGGCGTTGGGGGCTGGGCGGCTGGCTTGGGTCGGGGGCTGGGCGGTGGGCTTGGGGCGGCGGCGTCGGGGGCTGGACGGCTGGTTTGGGGCGGGGGCATCGGGGGCTGGGCGGCTGGCTTGGGTCGGGGTCTGGGCGGTGGGCTTGGCGCGGGGGCGTCGGGGTCTGGGAGGCGGGCTTGGGGTTGGGGCGTCGGGGCTGGGCGACTGGCTTGGGTGGGGGGCTGGGCGGTGGGCTTGGGGCGGCGACGTCGGGGGCTGGACGGCTAGCTTAGGGCGGGGGCGTCGGGGGCTGGGCGGCTGGCTTGGGTCGGGGGCTCGGCGGTGGGCTTGGGGCGGGGGCGTCGGTGTCTGGGAGGCGGGCTTGGGGCTGGGTGTCGGGGGCTGGGCGGCTAGCTTGGGTCGGGGGCTGGGCGGTGGGCTTGGGGCGGCGACGTCGGGGGCTGGGCGGCTGGGTTGGGGCGGGTGCGTCGGGGCTATTTACAACCGACACAGAGCCATAAGCACTCTTCATAACCGGCGGTAGGCTTTGGTCGGGGGCGGCGGGTGGCTTTGCTTCTCAAATTCTTTTGAGTTTATATATTGGCTAAATAATGTGTTATCCATATTGGGTGTTCCATTAGTTTGGTGGTGTTTGGATTAGTAAATATGAATATGGGGTTTGGATTCATGGTGTATATGTTCACTGTCTCAAGGACAGTGCGAGTTCTATCAGTTGTGTGCTTCTGTATAGATGTATATATCTATACATATAGCTGTGATATACATATGTGTATGTGACAATCTCAGTTAGCGACGGACTAGTTACCGATTAGCGACGGATATTTTCAACTCCATTTGCATTAATCTACGGTACGACATGGTGATCAGGACATAGTCCCTGCTGCCATTCGACTGGCGAGGCAGAAACTATGTAGCCGTAGATAAAGTTGACTGTCTTCCGACCCTCATCCCTCGGCAATGATGATACGACAACCTATCACTATATCTTGTATAGTAGTAGATGATGTCTTAGTATTACATTAAGTGAGTTCATCTTGATTCTGTTACGTCCTTCAGATACTAGATACGATAAGAACATATACTACACGATATGTATACAGAATATAGATGATTCACACTAATGTATGCTAGAATGAATTTTGGGTTGTGTTCTGAGCCATCCGTTCTCATGAAACACATAGGAATTAGTAGTGTGAGAGCGCCGGAGAGAGTGAGAGCGCCGGAGGGAGGGAGGAGAGAGAGAGAGAGAGTAAAATGGTACGACATGGTGAAGTAGTACTGTATTTTGGCTCCAGTTCCAGCTCCATTTGTATTAATCTACGGTACGACATGGTGATCAGGACATAGTCCCTGCAGCCATTCGACTGGCGAGGCAAAAACTATGTAGCCGTAGATAAAGTTGACTGTCCTCCGATCCTTATCCCTCGGCAATGATGATACGACAACCTATCACTATATCTTATATAGTAGTAGATGATGTCTTAGTATTATATTATGTGAGTTCATCTTAATTCTGTTACATTCTTCAGATACTAGATACGATAAGAACATATACTACACCATATGTACAGAACATAGATGATTCACACTAATGTATGCTAGAATGAATCTTGGGTTGTGTTCTGAGCCATCCGTTCTCACACTTGAAGATAAATCGAATTATAACGACGGATATTAGGTTACTCTTCAGGATAATTGATGTCTAGTTTATATTAATTTGGTTTCGTCTATATGATTCTTGG